>VMDO01004965.1:0-82719 GCA_007922755.1 Pedetes capensis | reverse complement strand
TTTCGTCTTCAATGTGACATCTTTGCTTTTCTATACTCTAAAGAGATCTTTTGCCACAGCTTTTCCTAGAGCAATGCGTCTTTTGATTTCTTGCCTGCTGCTTCCACGGGTTCTGGAGGATGTTTATTGTGGTTATTTTAAAATCTTACCTGATAACTGCAATACCTAGACTCTCTATGGTTCTGTCTGCAGTGTTTACGCTCTTCTGCTGGCTTAGTGCCACGTGATCTTGTCCTCTGATGTACCTGGGGTTATGGCTTGGATTTTAAATGTTCCCCCAGAGCTCATGCACCGAGGACTTGGTCCCCCTGATGGTGCTATTGGGAGGGGTGGGAGCTTCAGGAGGCGTGGCTGCTGGGAGGAGGCAGGCCACTGGGGGAGGTTCCTCGAAGGATGCCTTTCCCCAGCCCTGTCCTCTTTCCCTGTGCTTCCCAACCACCCCCACACGAGCAGCTGGCTCCCCTCTTCCCTGCCATGATGCCTTCCTATACCACAGGGCTGAAAGCAGTGCAGCCAGATGCCACAGCCTGAACCTCTGAAACGTGGGCTGCAAGAAATATTTTCTCCTTTGAGTTTGGCTTGGTTTTGTTTGCTTGTTTTTTGGTGTTTCGATGCAGTGATGGAAGCTACTGTACCTGGCAGTTCTTAATTGCTCATGGCTGGACGCTGTGTTTTTACAATTACTGAGTGAAACTAATACCTTATATACAGGGTTTCCCTTTGTGTAGGCTGGCTCCAGGGTTGGCCTCGATGCAGTCTTGGCTTGGGCTGACCGGAAGGGTGGCTTCAGTCTTTGGAAGGGCCGGCGTTCAGCCTTCCCAAGGAGCCGGTGCACACCAGACCCCTGTCCACACCCCTGTTCCCTGGCTTCTTCATGAGAATGAACAGCGCGCTGTCCCTTGCCGGGAGCTCCATGTAGATTCTTGGCTGAGTGCGGTGTCCCTGCGGGATTCTTTCTGTATTGCCTTCTCCCCAGGGTCCTGGTCCCTCAAAGTCCTCTCGGACTGGGCAATTCTCTCCAATGCCTTCAAACAATTGATTTCCTACACGGATCAGATTTTCTGGCTGTTTTCAGAGCTGTCAGTGGACGACCAGGAAAGCCCCCCGTTACTGGAGTGGAGAGTGGGTCCTCGCTGTTACTGTAACCAGCGCGGCGCTCTTTCTCCTTTACGGTTTAGCCTTTGCTGCTGTTGTCTAAGGAAGGCGCTAGTCTCCTTAAAGCCTGCAGCCGTAGCCCTGTGGCATCTGATCCCGTCAGATCTGGGAAGCTAAGCAGGGTTGGGCCTGGTTAGTACTTGGCTGGGAGACCACCTGGGAACACCAGGTGCTGTAGGCTTGGGAGAAGGACCTGGCAACCAGCTCCCAGAAAACAATCTGCCATTGAAAACCCTATAAAGAGCAGAGAAGCACTGACAATAGTGTTTCTCCTGTTGTACAGTGGGTCGCTGTGAGTCGGACTCTGACTCGATAGCACCTAACAACAACAACAAAGTCTCCTTAAGTCATAAGTTTCCTCCTCCGTGGTGTTCCACAGTGTCTGTGCTTTTCCACCCGTGGCTGCCATCAGGTCTCTAAGGTTGAGTTGCTGGGGTGCAGGTAGGAGGACCGTGATGGCTCCGAGGCCCCAGGTCTGAGGACAGACAGGCTGCTGCCATTCCTGTCAAACTCTTCAGTGCCTGCTGCAAAACGCCTTGTTTTAAAAATGGTAATTCTCCCGCACATGAAAGCCTGCTTTTTCTTTCTGGCTTTTGTGACAAGACAGTTTACACAGCCCTTGTCACTCTTGCCTTCCCTGGAAGGTGTCACTGGCCCAGACCCTGCCGGTGTTTGTTAAAACTCAAACAGTGAGGGCCTGGGGAGGAGCTGGGGAGAGAAGTCAGAGGGCCGGACCTGCCGGGGACCTGAAACGCTCCTGGGATAAAGCGGAGAAAGTTATGGCCATGCATGGTGCTGGAATCAGAAACCTCTGGCCAGCACCCGCAGGGGGTGTGCTGGGACCCTCTGCAGAGGGCGCAGGCCCAGAGGAGCGTGGGAGGGCCTTGCCGAGGCCTGAGTGGCCGTGGGGAATCGGGGGCGGGTGCCATATTGGAAAGGAGCCGGTGGGCTTGGAGGGACCCTCGGGGTGAGCCAGCTCCTCATCCCCACAACAGCCCCATGAGGTGATTACCTTGTCTTAGCTCATGATTTTGGAGGTTCCCGTCCATGACTGGGCCGACCCATTGCTTTTAGGCCAATTTTGGGGGTGGCAGACGGGAAGGACGGGGTACATGGTGGAGCCGACTCACTCATCTCACCAGGCGGGACATGAGAAAGGGAAGGAGGGGCTGGGGCTCTGTGATCCCCTGGCAGGGGAACCGGATGACCCAAGACCTCCCAGCTCTTAAGCTTCCACCATCTCCCAGCAGCGCCACCCCGGGGACCAAGTCTTCCATGCAGGGACTTTTGGGGGACATGCATGCAAGCCATAGCGAGTTCTCTGCACCCTTTCCTTGTTGCCGGGCTGGAGTGACCCCTACCCCATGGCCAACTGTGGCCTGCAGGGCTGGGGAGAGCAGCTTTGGAGTAAGCGGAGCAGAGGGTGGATGGCGCCAGTTCCAGGACCGGGTCTGAAAAGCCACCCTGTGTACCTGGAGGGCCCTTCTGTGCATCGCCCTGGTGCCAAGTTCTGCACCTCCTGGTAAAGAGGGACCACGGCTCACCCAGAGCTATCCTCTCGCCATGCGAGGCAAAGTGGGAAGCTCGTCTCCCCTCAGTGGCCTGGGAATGGATTGAGAGATGGACCCGAGGGTCAGGTAGGACCGCAGTACCCAACATACGGCTACTTGGCTGGAGAATGGGGCTTAAACCCACGATTAGGAAGAGGACCCCCAGTTCTTCCCCTCTGCACCTCCTGGGTTCCTAGGTCCAAGGCTAGGGCAGAGGAGTCACTGCTCTGTGCTTGGGAGCAGGGTGGTGGTGTAGGGGCAGGGGAGGGGTGAGGAGAGGGAGAGGGAGACAGGCCAGGTCCTGAGGTCTCCCCCAGGCTGGAAGTCAGGAAACAAAGCAGGCAGCTTGGGAGGGGAGGAGACACCTCTTCCTCATAATTGACTGAGTGGGGTCCCCCCGGGGGATCTGTGTCCGCCTGAACCTCAGAAGGAGTGTGCCCCTGTTTGGACTAGGGTGTTGGCAGGTATAATTACTTACGTTAAAATGATTGTTGTTGTTGTTGTTAGGTGCCATCGAGTCGGTATCCGACTCATAGCGACTCTATGTACAACAGGCGAAACACTATTGTCAGTGCTTCTCTGCTCTTCATAGGGTTTTCAATGGCGGACTGATTTTTGGGAGTGGGTTGCTGGGTCCTTCTCCCAAGCCTACAGCACCTGGTGTTTCCAGGTGGTCTTCCATCCAAGTACTAACCAGGTGTGACCCTGCTTAGCTTCTGAGATCTGACGGGATCACTCACCACAGGGCTACGGCAGCAGGCTATTAAGATGATTAGTGGGCCCTAGTTCCATGACTTAGTTCAGTTGGCAGAGTGTCGCTCTGTGAGCTCTGAGGCCCTGGGTTTGATCCCCAACACCTCGAAAAATGGGGGAAGGACCTGGAAGCCCACTCCTGAAATAGTCAGCCTTTGAAACCCCTATGAATAGTAGAGAAGCACTGACATGGTGTCCGGCATGGCACAGTGTCAGGGAGGGTTTTGTCTGTTGTACATAGGGTTGCTGTGAGTCAGATCCAACTCGACAGCACCTAACAGCAACAACAAATCTCATGACTGGTGTCCCTATCAGAAAGAAAACAGAGATACCAGACACACAGAGGAGAAGCCGGTGAAGGCGGAGGCAAGGACTTGGTGAAGTCTCCACAGGACGGGGACGACCAGGGTGGGCAGCAGTCGCAGTGGGGGGACAGAGGCTGGCACAGGGTCACCTGCACAGCCTGGGGAGGAACACCCCTGCCCACGCCTCTTCCCAGAGCAGGCCTCTGTTGTGTGTAGTGGTTTGTTCAGGCTGCCCTCGGACACCAGGACTCCATTCTCCTGCACAGACCTTGGCCACCCCTCTCTGCCCTGGAGAGGCTCAGGTGGCCGGGGCCGCTACAACTCCTGAAGTCAGCTGAGAAGGCTGTCATGGGTTCATCCCACGCAGCAGGAGCAGAGGCACGCGGTGAGATGCGTGGCCTCGCACGGTGTGGACAGGCCGGCTGCCCACACTGCGTGGCCAGCTTCCAGCCAGGGACATCGCCACACTCTCTGGGGGCCCTGCAGAGAAGCCCAGCCCCAGACCTCCAGCATGGCTTTGCTGCTTGGGGCCCTGGAGCGGTGAGGAGAGAGAGGACTCGGGAGGGGTGGCAGCCCAGGCACCAGGGGACCTGAGGCCCTTCTCAGATGACTGGGGACAGGCCACCAGCTGTGAGGCTCTCATTAAACAGAAGCAGTGCAGCAGCAAACTAGAACCACGTAAGTGAGATCAGGGAAGGAATGTGTCAAAGCAGTTGTCTCTGACTGGTAGGGTTTTTTTTCTATTGTTGTTGTTAGGTGCCGTCGAGTCGGTATCCGACTCATAGCGACCCTGTGTACAACAGGCAAAACACTGTCAGTGCCTCTCTGCTGTTCATAGGGTTTTCAATGGAGGATTGATTTTTGGGAGTGGGTTGCCAGGTCCGTCTCTCAGGCCTACAGCACCTGGTGTTCCCAGGCGGTCTCCCATCCCAGCCCTGCTTAGCTCCCGAGATCTGATGGGATTGGATGCCACAGGGCTACGGCTGCAGGCTTTTTTCCTATTACTTTTCTGTATCTTCTAAATTTTCTATAATGGTGATGCGTTTCTTTGAGAATAGCAAAACAGCTTTTCCTTTTAAAGTGTTGAGTAGCAGGGTGAGCACTAAACCTTACCGGCCATAGCCACAGGGCTAACGCAGGGAGCTGGCCACCTGCCCATGCGGTGTGACTTCCTGGCAATCACCAGACAGGACGAGTAGCCTGCGGTGACACAGTTATTTGCTGGCTTGAAACCTGTGATGTCTGCTTTTAGATCAGCAGGTCTCAAAACAGCCTCAGCTGATCTTTAGATCGGTGCCAGGAGCCTGTTTGTGTACGTGGATTATAGCTAGCATGCGTACAGTGTCAGAAATAGAAAGCTTCCTCCTTTATTTGTTAATTCATTAAAAATTAACCATAACAAGCTCATTACATTTCAGCATAGATAACATCCTTTTGATGGAAAATATAACCATATTTTCCAAAACCAAAAAGGGTGGGGGGAGTAACAGCATGTTTAAAAAAAAACAGTTTTGCAAATCTTGTCAGTGTCTGGCTTAGTCAAAGACAGCTCGATTTTCAGGGCTGCTTTTGCCTTCAGTTTGCTGCCGTGCCTGGTCTGGCTTGTTGTATGGGAAGGGAAGCTGGCCTCACGCGGATTTGCGGCTGGAGAAGTGAGGACTATTTCAGTAGCATTGTAAGAGAATGGTGGCTGTGCTTCTTGGATGTCACACCAAAGCGCAACACGTTCGTGTCCTGATTAGCCACAACGAGGAATCTGAAACCACGTGTTATTGGGGTGGTACGCGGCTGTGACTGAGACCATCCGAACAAGCTTATGGGGGGAGAGATTTATTGGGGGCTCAAGGTTAGAGGAGGATGGTAGCAGGGCAGGCAGGGCAGGCGTGGCAGCGGAAGGCCACAGGACTGTGGTAAACGACCGCATGCCGTGGCAGACCAGAAGCAGTGCGTGAGAGAGTCTGGACCTGGGGCTCCGGGGAAAACCTCCAAAAGCCCGCCTTAGGGAGCTGCGTCTGCAGAGCTGGAATCCCACCTCCCAAAGTCCCCATAGTCACAAACAGCACCACCAGCGGGGGACCAAAAGTCCAGGCACAGCCGGGCACGGTGGCGCACGCCTGTCATTCCAGTGGCTTGGGAGGTGGAGGCAGGAAGATCGCAAGTTCGAGACCAGAGGCAGTCTGTGTAACTTAGTGAGACCCTGTCTCAAAAAGTAAAAAAATGGGATGGGGGTGCAGGTCAGTGGTCCAACACTTGCAGAGCATGCAGGCGCGAGGCCCTGGGTTCAACCCCAGTACTACAAAGAGCAAACAAACAAACAAACAAACAAACAGTTCAAGCATGTGTCCTTTAGGGGACATTCAGATTCAAAATGTAACCCCATATCAAAGAAAGAACATGTCTTTATCACAGGAGCAAACGCTGGTCTATCCTGCACTTGGAATGGATTTTTAACTCTGGTTTTATACAATCACTCTCTTGGTCACTTGGGAAGTGCTGGGTCACTACCTTACGTGAGTGTCCCCAGAGGTGACATAGCTCATCAAACCAAAAACTTCATTCACTAATAACACCATCAACCCCTCAGAAAAGCCCCTGTGTACTGGGACTTCAGCAAGCGTGTGGTGCAAGTTTTCCACAATCCTATTTTTTTTCTCGCAAGCTTGAATGTTTTCATTGGCAACAGGTATTGTCAGTTGCTTTTTTTGAAGTCAAAATGTCACTCCAGCATCTCATGACAGAAGCTAAGAAACGACTCCTCAGAGATCCAGGCGGTTCACAGAACCTGGCTAGAACCTTCAGTGGCCCAGCGTCTGTGGTGACTCGTGAGCTGAGAAAGACCCAGGAGGAGCATCTGCCTTGCTCTTGTCTCCATTCCGGAACTTTCTTGTTGTTGTTGTTGTTGTTAGGTACCGTCGAGTCGGTATCCGACTCATAGCGACCCTATGTACAACAGGCGAAACATTGTTGTCAGTGCTTCTCTGCTGTTCATAGGGTTTTCAATGGCGGATTGGTGGAACTTTCTTGGGGCAGTGAATTCTTAGTTTTTCCAAGGTATTCAGAGAGGATCTGGAGAAAAGGGTGCCATCTTTTCCAAACCCCATGGCCTGGCCCAAGGGTGACTTTAGGTCGGAGTCAGAGGCCCAGAGAGAATTGAGCAAGGGCTAGAGGCTTCCGGAGGCATTTGGGGAAGGAGGGAGGTGGAGGCAGGCCTGGGGAGGGTCTGGGCCAGGCTCCAGGATGACATTCACTAAGTCAGACCTCCAGGCCGTCCGATATGAGGTTCTCAGGAAGGCCAGGCTGAAAAGCCTCAGGAAGAAAACCTCAGGGCTAGTGAACTTCCTGTGTGAGTCAGTGACCACACAGCGACGGTGATCAGGCCACTCAGCAATTCAGCCCCTCTGGGAAGAGCAAAATTTAATGCTAACGTGTGTGGCAACAGGGATTCTGACACTGTTTCTCTCAGTCATGGATCTACAGGTTAACTGAAGTGGTTTTTTTTTTGTTTTGTTTTTTGTTTTTGTTTTTTTCTTTTGGTATTGGGGGTTGAACCCAGGGCCTCACGCCTGCATGCTCTGCAAGTGCTGGACCACTGAGCTGCGCCCCCAGCCCTTTTTTTTTTTTTTTTTTAGTTTTTTTGACACAGGGTCTCACTAAGTTACGCAGACTGCCTCTGGTCTCGAACTTGCCATCCTTCTGCCTCCTCTTCCCAAGCTGCTGGGATTACAGGCGTGCGCCACCGCGCCCAGCAGGTTAACTGAAGTCTTAATGATATGAGAGGCACCAGGCTCAAGGCTCTCTTTCACCTGCAAATGGCTGGACGTGGCTCGTTACTGAGAGTTGGAATCAAGTCTGTTCCAGGCAGGGTCATTTGGGGATCAGGCTGAAGAGTGGCAGCTACCTGAGGGTGTTTGTCTCGTGGCAGGTGAGAAGACCAAGGCTTCTGCCAGCCTCTGCAAGGACATGTAAGCCCTTGGCTCGCATCTAGTCGGCTAATTTTCCGTTGTACAAAGATAAGATGCATGACCAAACCCCAAATCCCCGGAGGAGGAAGCGTATCCTGCCCACAGGGGGAGAGGGATGGGGTTAAATGCTTGTGAATCACAATTCAAGCTTCACAGCCTAGCCCGGCTCCCACCCTTTGAAAGGGGGTCAGGTTGACAAGGGCCTAATATCTGGGGTGGATCCTGAAAGTGAGCTTGGGGTTTCAGCTCAGGCTTGTTGCTCTGCACCAGAGCGGTGCAGAGAAGACTCTGTAATGATACCTGGGCTAGAGCAGGTGATAATGGAATACGCTAGAAGCCCCAGGCTGGAAGACCATCACCTTACCTGGGAAGACAAAGACGTGCCTTGTCTGAAGTTGGTCCTCGGGACACCGCCCTCGGATGGAACAAAGACGAAGGAAGTGGCCCCTGACATGCTCCCCTCTGACGGAGCAGGGGCAGGGGAACGGGTCCGTGGAACACTGTCCTCTCATGGAGCAGGGGCAGGGGAACGGGTCCGTGGAACACTGTCCTCTGACGGAGCAGGGGCAGGGGAACGGGTCCGTGGAACACTGTCCTCTGACGGAGCAGGGGCAGGGGAACGGGTCTGTGGAACGCTGTCCTCTGACGGAGCAGGGGCAGGGGAACGGGTCCGTGGAACGCTGTCCTCTCATGGAGCAGGGACAACGGGAACAGTGGTCATTCCTGGGAACACCAGGCTGTGCTCCTGATGAGGAATAGGACAATCTGGGAACCAGGGCTCGGTCAACTACGGAGTGAGCACTCAGCCCAATGGGCAGTGCCACGCGGGAGCTTTCTGCCCTGAGCTTGGTGAGATTCCTTGACGTGTGGCCTGGCAGAAGAGTATGGTGAGAGGTGCCCTCGTGTTGGCAGCTCCCCTCTGCGTGTTTGGGGCCTGGCCTGGTCTCCCTGGTCTGCTCCGTTCCGCGTGGCCCTCCAGCCCTCCTGTCTTCCTCCTCACCTCAGGCGACTTCAGGGAAGAGCTGACCCCGGGGCTGCCGCTGCTGCTCTCTGCAGCGGACAATCACGAAGCAAGTGGCTGTGCTGGAGCGTTTGGCCCGGCCTCCCTGGAACGTGGAAACCCATTTTGTTCTAAGATGGAGGGGACCCGCAGGGATCCCCTCCTGGCCCTGGCCCTCTAGGGCCCCCCGGTGGGCTGCCTACTCTTCCTGGTCCACCCGTGTGCATCTCTATCTTCATCTCGCCCCTCAAATTTGCTCGCCTTCCCAGGCATATGGGGCACAGCCCGCAGCTCCTTGAAACCCCATCTTCCCAGGCACGGGGGTTCCTTGAAACCCCATCTTCCCAGGCACGGGGGCTCCTTGAAACCCCGTCTTCCCAGGCATGGGGGCTCCTTGAAGCCCCGTCTTCCCAGGCACCGGGGGCATAGCATGCGCAGCTCCCTGAAGCCCTATGTTCCCTGTGCCTCTTTCTCTTGCACGCCAGGCTCTCTCCCTCCAGCGCCTTCTCACCCACCTGGCAGTGCCCAGGGCTCCTCCTGCGGGACCCTCAGCACACACCTGCACTCAGTCCCTGCAGACGGTGGCCTCCGGGGAGCGGCGGGTTTAACTCGCCTTTGCATTTGCGGTGCAGGTCCTGGTGCCTGGCCGGGGTACTCTGTGAAGACGCGGATACCTTGAAAAAAAGCAGAGGGGAGCTGAGAAAGGGCAGGCTTTCTCTTAGGCTGGGAAGCTCATGCACTGACCACTGGTGCTGCTGCTGCTGTTGTTGTTGTTAGGTGCCGTCGAATCGGTATCCGACTCATAGCGACCCTCATAGGGTTTTCAGTGGCTGATCGTTTCGGGATTGCCTTGGGAGTGGGTTGCCAGGCCCTTCTCCCATTTTTGCGGTGCTGGGAATCGAACTTGGGACCTCAGAGACTGCAGCGCAGCGCTCTACCAACTGAGCTAAACCCCAGCCCACTGGTGCTGCTAGTGAATGTCTAACGATTGACCTTCAAATTGAAAATAACAAAAATGATTTCTAGTCCTTGCCAACTCCCATGGTGTAAATGCCCCACTAGGGCAGAGTTCAAGCTGCCAATGCAGAGAGGGGACTGGTCAGCAAGCCGGCCCTCTGGAGCCAGCATGGGCAGCCATGAGGCGTTGGGTGCCTGGCCTGCAGCTGCTCCCTGCTGCCCTCTGGATGACGTGCAGGGAACCAGGCATGGGCCACGCTAACTCACAGGGGACAGGACAGGAGGGGGCATCAGGACTCTGCCCCAGCGACTTCCAAGCCAACTGCCAAGTTCTCCAAAAATGAGGAGGAAAAAGACAGGAGGTGGCAGTGGGGAGTCTGTCCCGTTCTGAGCAGGGCCCCCCAGTCCTGTGGCTGCAGTCTCTGCTTCCTGCCAGGATGGCTGACCTTTTTCTCCCGTGCATGGGACAGACCAAGGTCAGAACCCCTGTGCTGAGCAGCAGGCCCTCAGCCTCAATTCCTGAGGGGCCCAGCCGACCTCAGACTTCCCTGGGGAGGCTCTGTTGCGGACAGGTTGGGATTCTGCCTCCTCCACCCTCTTGGCAATCCCCACCTGTGTCTGGGGTGTTGTCTATCTGTCCCTCTCCTCCTCTAAAGTGCAGATGCACCCCCACTCCGCTGGGTGTCTCCAGCCCCCGACACTGTCCTGCCCTGGACTGGGAAATCCTCAACCAGGCTCTGGACCTTGGAGGCAGCATGGGGTCAGGAAAGCTGCCTCGCGCCACCCAGAGGTCAGCAAGTAAGGCTGGCTCAAGTGGGTTGATGGCTCCCCAGCCTGGCTAGGGGATTGTTTGGACTCCAGAGGCCGTGCCATGTGGTGGGGAAGGGTCACTCACTGCCCAGACTGTTGCCCAGGGGTGCCACAGGAATGGCGCCCTGTGTTCTGGCAAGGCACGGACGAGGTCAATGTGCTTCCTGAGGGACCTTGGCGGAGGGCCTCGGGAGCCCTGGCACGATGCGTTCATAGCTTCTGAAACAGTGTACATGAAGCCTGTGGGCAGGGCCGAAGGACTCGGAGGAACGTCAGCACCACTAGAGTGCTCCAGAGTTACTCACAGTGAACCAGCAGGGAGCCCCGGGGTTCCTCTGGTAGCCTCTCCTCTCACGCGCATTCTCTCTCACACATGTTGTTGTTATTGTTGTTAGGAGTCTTCGAGTCGAGTCTGACTCATAGCGACCCTCATAGGGTTTTTAATGGCTGACTGTTTCGGGATTGCCTTGGGAGTGGATTGCCAGGTCCTTCTCCCATTTTTGCAGTGCTGGGAATTGAACTCGGGACCTCAGAGACTGCAGAGCAGCGCTCTACCAACTGAGCTAAATCCCAGCCTCTCTCACACATACACACAGCCTTTTCCCACTTCTGCCGTGACTGTGGATATAGCTGCTCCCCTCAGTTCACAAACATGTTTTAAAAAAGGATAAAGGAGCTCCTGGGGGTGGGATTTAGCTCAGTTGGTAGAGTGCTGTGCTGCAGTCTCTGAGGTCTTGAATTCAATTCCCAGCACTGCAAAAATGGGAGAAGGGCCTGGCAACCCACTCCCAAGGCAATCCCGAAACAGTCAGCCATCGAAAACCCTATGAGGGTCGCTATGAGTCGGATACCAATTCGACGGCACCTAACAGCAACAACAAAGGAGCTCCTAGGCTGAAAACCCTGGTAGCTTTGTGCCGTGGATCCTGGCTGGTGTCCCTGTATGGCAGATCCTGTGAGCAAAGCCAGCGGCGGGGGCCTGGCGTCTCCTGGCCAGGCTGCCGCACGGTGCCCAGGCTGCTCCCACAGGTCAGGCAGGGCTCGACTGGGGCGCCTTGCTGACTGGACTGGATTCAGACCACAGCCTCCCTCCTTGTTTTGGGGGTGTGTCCAAGTGTTGGTCCTCTAGAGTGGCCCAGAGTTGGGTCCACTTGGCTAGCAGGTCTGGGCTCAGCAGCGACAGAGAAGGTCTCTTTGGGGCAGTGGGTCAGAGCCGTCCCCTGAAGGGAAGGAGGTGGCTGCCGCTGGCCAGCCTTGGGAGAGGGTCATGGGGCAAACACAGGCTTGCCGTGGAGGGGTGGATTTCTGTGGCAAGTGGCCTCAGGTGGCCACGCTGGAAGAGCCTAAGGAGGCGCCTCCTGGACATATCTGGAAGGCTGTCTGGGCCCTGGGAGGTGAGGTGGTCTCTGGGCCTCCCGCAAGACCCTCAACCCCGGAAGGGCTCCATCGGCGTCCAGGTTGGCATGGGAACGGGCAAGGGCTGAGGGCAGAGGCGTGGCCAGATGGTCACCGGGCGACTGTCCCTGAGCAGCAGTTACTTTCAGGGACCGGACACTGAGGCACCAAGGTGGGAAGCCTTGGAAAGGGCAAGGCGGCCTTTGTGTCCGATCTCGCTTCACCGTGGAGCCCAGCCCGGGTCTTGCTCAGCTGCTTTCCAAGGAAATCCAGCCCAGAGGCTTCCTGGGAGCCGTATGCGGCCCAGCTGTGGTTCCTGTCTGTTAAAGGCCATCTGTGTGCCTGGAAAAACCATCCAAAGGAAAGAAGAAGGGAAGGAGGGAGGGAAGAGAGAAAGGAAGAGAGGAAGAGAGGAGGGAGGGAGGAGACAGACAGAAATCAGCACGCGGAGCCCCTGGGCTATCACGTCAGCAATTCCTGTGTAATGCTCACGACGTTAGGGGCTTTTCCACTCTGCTGTTTCTGTACCTTACGTTTGACGCTTTCTTTCTTTTCTTTTCTTTTTTTGTTTTTGTGGTACTGGGGGTTGAACCCAGGGCCTCGCGCCTGCATGCTCTGCAAGTGCCGGGCCACTGAGCTGCACCCTCAGCCCATTTTTTTACTTTTTGAGACAGGGTCTCACTGAGTTATGCAGACTGCCTCTGGTCTCAGACTTGTGATCCTCCTGCCTCTGCCTCCCGAGCCACTGGGATTATAGGCGTGCGCCACCACGCCCGGCTACATTTGAAACTTTCTGACAAGCTCTGTCTCGTAGAAGCTGCTGAGCGCTCTTGGTATCCCGGCAGGCTTTCCAGGTTAGCGTGAGCAGCTCTGAAGTTCTGCCGTCAGGGAAGAAGCCAAGCCTGTGGGGAGCAGCCGGCTATGTCCAGGAGGGAGCTGCTGTAACAAAAACAACCAGCGCCCATGCCAGGCGGCGCCCACACCAGCAGCACCCTGGTGCGGCAATGTTGCCCGTGTCTCCTGCAGCGGTGGTCTGCTGCACTGGGGGTCAGGAGGGTCTCCCGGAGGCTGCCTCGGGCCAGGTCCTCAGACTGTCCTCCTTCACCACGTGGCCCCTGGCGCACCATCACTCCGATTGCTGTTTCTTCAATGTGTGTAAAGCCAGGTGTGGTCCAAGTTTACTGTTGCTCGACTGAATTTCGATTCTTGTCCTCCTCTCCAGACTGCTCCGCAGGAGCTGGAAAACTTAATTAAATTGATTCGTGTGATCCGTGGACGCAGCTGTCTGGGATGAAGCACTGAGGGGGAGCACGTGCCAGAGCCTGGACCCGAGCAAGGCACCAGTTTATCTGGAGCGAAGGTCCTTGGGGTCAAGGGCTGGACGCAGCAGGTGCCCTCTGCCATCGCCAGGAGCGGTGACCCTCTGCAGTTGCCCCCAGGGGCCGGGCTTGCAGGCTGCCCTGTGCCCCGCTGAGCCTTGGAGGCTATCAGCAGCCAGGTTCCCTGGGGCCTCCCAGCCTAACAAGGCTCGGAGTGGTGACCCACCAGGACGCACTGTGGGCAGCCCACCCCCACCTCCCCTGCTAGACCTGTGGACCCCACCACCCAGGCCCTGCCCCTCTCCTCAGGCGGAAGAGGCCCAGGGGGACGCTCAGTCAGGACTGGGACCCTTAATGCCATTCCCAGGGGCTGCAGGAGGGGCGGAGGGGCACCAGGACTTAGAGGCACCGGCTTCTCCTTCTCTCCCCCCCGGTCTCTGCTGCAGCCAATGTTTGCAGCCCTGAGGGGGCCTCAGAGCCACCGCCCCTCCTGCTGGGTGCTCCCTGCTGGGCCCCTCTCCTCCGAGTCCACCAGGACCACGTTCCTCTGTTCTTCACACTGTGAGCCGGGCATCACGGTGGGTCGAGGACACTCAGACCTGGGAGACACACCCTGGCTCTCACCGCAGCTGCGCCCTGGGCGCGGTGGTAGGGGTTCTGCCGGCCTCCCTCAGGCTCTCTGCCATCCTCTGGCCAGGCCCTGTGGAGACAGCCTGGCCACCTCATCCTTTCCTATGGCCCCGGCCTCTGCTCATACCTCTCAGCATGCCCCAGGCCTGCCTGTCACCTCTAAATGATGAACCCCCAAATATGTTACAATGAATATATCTCCCTTCACCCTGTTTGGCTCTCAGGAAGGCTGCTCCCTTCACCCTGTTTGGCTCTCAGGAAGGCTGATGCTGATGACGGGTAAAATCTCCCATAAGCAGAGGGACAACCTAAGACAGGCACAGTCATGGAGAGGCCAGCAGGTGTCACCTCTAAATGCTGCACCCTCAAATATGTTACAGTGAATTCATCTTCCTTCACCCTGTTTGGCTCTCAGGAGGGCTGACTGCTGATGACCGGTATGATCTCTCGTAAGCAGAGGGACAACCTAAGACAGGCACAGTCGTGGAGAAGCCAGCAGGAGATTCAGGGCTGCCTGGAAAGGCCAAGATGCCCGCCTGCTCACTGTGCCCTTTGTTAAACATTACAAAGGCTTGCTGGTGCATGCAGTAAGACAAGTTTCCGAAAACACTGACTGATGTCCTGGCTCCTGGAAGGCCACTTATCAATTATCTCTTGGGATTTAGAAGCGATGTCTGGAGAGTCTTCCCTGCCCTAATCTCACCTCTGATTGTGAAGAGGAAGAGATTAGAGAAACAATGACCAGGTTATAAAAGTTCATACATTTTTTTTCTGTTCTCTAATTTGTTATTAAGAAATAAAGTTGAGATATAAGGAGCTAGGAGAGAGCCTTAGCAGCTCTCGGCCGAAGCTCACGAACATTCTTGGCTGTCTGTCTCTTGAATTTGTCTCGGAACCTTGTGACTACACTGCGCCTGCCTCACCTACTTCCCCTGCCAGACTCTGCCCCGTTCCCACCCTTCCCCTGCCCTGTGTGTCCACACGGTGCCCCTCCCGCTGGCCTGGCGCAGTCTGTGACTCGCCTGCCCTGAAGCCCTCTGGCCAGGAGGAGCTCTACCAGGCAGGAGCAGCCGGTCCTGTTGTCTGCAGGGCCGCACCCTCAAGACTCCCCTGTGGTGTTGAGAGGCTGACTGCTGAACATCTGCAGAAGTCACGGGAGGCACCCGCAGCGTGGGTGCCAGGGCTGAGATAAACGCCACTCTCACCAGGGCTCCCGTTGGTTGGATGGCTGCAGCCAGATGCTGGGCTAAGCACTGAACACTTGTTGTTGTTGTCAGGTGCGTGGAGTCGGGGTCCTACTCACACCCTACGTACAACAGGAGAAACACCATTGCCAGTGCTTCTCTGCTATTCATAGGGTTTTTAATGGTGGATTGATTTTTGGGAGTGGATTGCCAGGGTCCTTCTCCCAAGCCTACAGCACCTGGTGTTCCCCGGTGGTCTCCCATCCAAGGACTAACCAGGCCCAACGCTGCTTAATTTCTGAGATCTGACGGGATCAGATGCCACAGTGCTACAGCTGCAGGCACTGAACACTTGTTGTTGTTAGGTGCCATTGAGTCGTGACCCTCCTAGGGTTTTCAATGGCTGACTGTTTCGGGATTGCCTTGGGAGTGGATTGCCAGGTCCTTCTCCCATTTTTGCGGTGCTGGGAATTGAACTCTGGACCTCAGAGACCGCAGCGAAGCGCTCTACCAACTGAGCTAAATCCCAGCTCCACTGAACACTGAGGACCTTGTTTAATAATGGCAAAGCCACTGATGCCCTGGAGGATGAAATGGACACAGGAGAGATGGTGCCACTGGGCTGCCGTGGGGCTCCTGCCTTGAGCCCATGTGGGCCCGATAGGCTCTGCAGAGATGGATCAAAGGGGGAGTGGAGGGCACCAAGAGGAGAAGGTGGGCCCTGCCTCCAGCACAGAGCACCCCAGGGGCCTCACTCTGGATGGGCAGGGCAGGGGCTTCCTCCTCAGGCCGAGGCCACTACCCAGGAGGAGCCACCCAGAAGCATCCTCTGGGGCTGGCCCAGGAGGGGGTGCGGGAAGCCAGAGAGAGGCAGGCAGACCCCTCCTCCATCTTGCCTGCATGGGCTCTGTCCTCTGCACTGGGTACTGAGAGATGGTTCTAGAAGGCAGGGATTGCTTTGTGCTGGCCTGGGGAGGGCGGGTCCCCAGCAGCCCTCCTGTCTTCCCAGCTCCTCCAAAGAGGGGGAGGCAGAACCCTGTGGAGCTGGCAGCCGGGCAGGGACATGAATATGCATCAGTGAGGCTCCTTGGGGGCCACTCCCAACCCCCCCAAGGCACTTATCTCTCCCGGTGAATAGGGTGCTATTGTGGGCAGGGCTGCAGAATTTTAATGACTTGCAAAATATAGTTAATTATGTAAAAAGACATCTTCCGCACTTTTTCATGTAAATGAGACAAATTAATTGGTGCTCAGTAGTTCTGAGAGAGCCGGTCCCTGGGGGAGGGGAGGAGCCCCTGATGGTTCTGAAGTAGGTGCTTGCCAGAAAGCAAGGTAGAAAGGAGGAACGGAGAAGGGTAATTTCTGATCCATTTAATTAATCCCATCACTGAACCACGTGGGGTTTGTAACCCAAACCGTGAGAAAGCGCAGACTGTGGGTTCTCGCGCTGCGCCAGTCAATGAGCGGCCAAGGAAGCTGGGGGGCTGCAGGGAGAGGGGCCGGGGCGGGGCTGGAGCAATTGCCGGCGCTCTCTCCCTGGTCCTTAGCCAAGTTCCCAACAGTGGCTCCGAGGGCGGGCGGATGACAAGCCTGGCCACTGGGGCCAGGGGGGTGGTGTCGACGTCTCCTCCAGGTGAGTCAGAACATTGGATTCAGAAACTCTGCCACTTCAAAGGACATCAATGGACATTTCCCCAAAGAAGACATGCCCACGGCCAATGGGTGCAGGAAAAGAGGTCCCACGCCCTTAGTCATTAGGGACATGCAGATCAAAACCACCGTGAGATGCCCCTTCCCACCCACCATAATAGCCACAGCCAAAACCACAGAAAACCAATGTCGGCAAGGATGTGGAGAAATCTGAGCCTTGTGCCTGCTGGTGAGAATGTGAAATGCGCAGTCACTGTGGGGAACAGCTTGGGGTTTTCTCAAAAGCTTAGCAATGGAGTTACCCTATGAGTGAGGAATTCCACTTTTCAGTATATACCAGAAAGAGCTGAAAGCAAGGTCTCAAAGAAACATTTGTACACCCACAAACGTTCATAGCAGCAGTGTTCACAAGAGGCAGGCAGTGGAAGCAACCCAAGTAGCCAGCCACGGGGGAAATGGAAAGCTATTACGTGGTCCAACCGCACAATGGAATATTATTCAGCTATCAAAAGGAAGGAAATTCTGACACTCACTACAAAGTGGAAGAGCCTCAAGCATATTATACTAAGTGAAATAAACTAGTCATACAAGGACACACATTGTATGAATCAACTCATGTGTGTCCCTAGTGA
This sequence comes from Pedetes capensis, assembly GCA_007922755.1. Taxonomy (NCBI): domain Eukaryota; kingdom Metazoa; phylum Chordata; class Mammalia; order Rodentia; family Pedetidae; genus Pedetes; species Pedetes capensis. The sequence goes on along the minus strand of VMDO01004965.1, from coordinate 65,417 downwards.
AGTCACACAGGGAGGGAAAGCAGAATGAATGGGGGCTGCCCGAGGCTGGGGAAGAAGGGTGGAGAGTTAGTGTTAAATGCGTGGTTTGTGTTGGGGACAATGGAAGTTTTAGGTGCAGGTAGTAGGGACGGTTGTACATTATGCGCACATTTAATGCCACTGAACTGTTGACTGAAGAATGCGATTATTACTTTTTCAGCCAGCATTTGCTGAGACCCTGTCCAGGCCTCCGCCTGGCTATGTGGGGAGGAGGCAGAGCCCGTTTGACCTCTTGTGCAATCTCCTCACGGGCAGCCTCTGCAGGGCAGCTGGGCACAGCAGAGCAGCCTGGCCGGCAGCAGAGTCCTCATCTCTCACCTCCTCCTGCTCCGCCCTCGGCGTGGCTTCACCACGTTCCCAGCCCTGAATCGAGTGAACCTGCATCGCTAGGCTCATCTTTCTGAGGCCCTTGGCCTTGCCCCAGAGGCCTCTGCTCTCCCTGGGAAATGCCTGGGGGGCGGGGAGCAGCAACAATGGGCGTCTATGTGGGGGAAATCGGAGCCAGCTTAGTTTTATCCCCCAGGTGGCTGCCTGGCCTCCGCTGAGGATGAAACCTGACCTGCCTGCACTGTGGGAGTCCGGCTGGTTTTGAAAATGAGACCCAGGGAATGGCCTTGACCCCCTCAAAGCCCAGGGCAGCCCAGCTCCTGGACCTCCCCAGGCTTCCTGGAGCCCTGGGCAGGTGGAGGGCTGGAGCCTGGGGATGGGCCCTGGGTTCCTGAAGATGCTGCTACCTCCCAGGTCACGCTGCACCTGCAGCCACAACCTTTAACTTCTTGCTGGAACTTCGGAGACAGTGCACATCCCTAAGCAGTGCCCTCAGGGCCACCAAACGTGCCCTGGAGCCCTGGCCTAAAGCCGCAGCTGGCTCCAAGGCCCTCCAGGAGGAGGAGGCAAAAGCCAGGTCTCATTTCGTAGGCAGCTGGCGCACACTCTCAAGGAAGGGTCTTCCCGGGACAGCGGGACCAGGGCTCCGCCTCCTCCCCCGCCTCAGTCTCGGAATGGGTCTCCAGGCAGCCAGGCCAGAGCCCTCACGCCAGGTTGGCCCCAGGGGACAGAGCTCACCACAGCCTCCCTTGGCACAGCCAGGGAGCTCAGGCTGTCAGAGGGGGCTGGGCTGCTCCAGAGCTAACCCAGGGAAGGGGCGTGGCCCACTCTCCCCTGCCTCTGAGACCCCTTGCACATTGCCAACTCTGCAGGGCTGGCTGCGCCGTGCTCTGCCGGCCACAGGGCCACCAACGTTGGCAGTGCCTTCCCACACCACGTGACCACCGGCACCCAGACCACAGGGACTGGAGAGTGGCCGCTTCGTCCCTCTCGGGCTTGTGTGTCTAGGTGGTCCTGTCTGTAATGGCCCTGCTTTCCTTTTGCACGCAGCTCCTGGGTGTGAACTCCCTGGCCTGCTAATAAGGGCACAGAAGGATGTCCCTTACACAGAAGGACCACACTAGAAAAATACAGTTTCTGCAGCCTCCATGGAGTCTGAAAACTCAGTATCATGTTGGCCTCTTGGCCAGGATCACCCTGAAAACAGCAGTGGGGTCCCTAAAGCCCAAGTCCACCAGAGGTGCCCCCCAGCCTCGCACCTATCTCTCGGGTTAATCACAGCCGTGAGTCCCAGAGGACCTGAATTCTGACCAACATGCACCATGTCACACACAGTCCCCACCGGATCCAGGTACCTCCTGTGTCCACCGAATGACAGCCCAGGTTGTTGTTGTTGTTAGGTGCCGTCGAGTCAGTATCCGACTCATAGCGACCCTCATAGGGTTTTCAATGGCTGACTGTTTCAGGATTGCCTTGGGAGCGGATTGCCAGGCCCTTCTCCCATTTTTGTGGTGCTGGAATTGAACTTGGGACCTCAGAGACTGCAGCGCAGCACTCTACCAACTGAGCTAAATCCCAGCCCCGTTAAAACCCTGAGGGCATGGAAGAAGGAGCTCGCTTCCCTCTAGGCCGTCCCTCTGCCACCCTCCCAGTGCCCAGTGATGCCCGCTGGACGTGCCCTCCAATCTCGAGGCATGTTGATCCTCTGTGGAGGGCCTTGTCCAGGAGGCTGAGGCAAAGGCTCCCCCTCCCCAGACAGACTTCCCGGCCAAAGGGTGAGGTTCCTGCACAGACCTGAGGCCCTGAGTGTGGGATCCAGGACTGAACCCCAGGGAGACACTCGGGAAATAAGAGAGGGACGGAAGGAGAGAGAAAGGGGGGAGAAAATGGGGAGAGAGAGAGGAGGTCAGAGAGAGGGCAGAAGGCCAGGGGGAGAGGCCGGGCACTGGAGCTGCAGCAGGAAGGGTTTTTCCAGAGTCACTGCCCTTAGCCATGAGGGGGGGCCCAGTGGGGCACCATAAATGTTTAAAGATAAGCCGCCGGGCGTGGTGGCGCACGCCTGTAATCCCAGCGGTTCGGGAGGCGGAGGCGGGAGGATGGCAAGTTCGAGACCAGAGGCAGTCTGCGTAACTTCTTGAGACCTTGTCTCAAAAAGTAAAAAACTGGGCTGGGGGTGCAGCTCAGTGGTCCAGCACTTGCAAAGCATGCAGGCGCGAGGCCCTGGGTTCAACCCCCAGTACCGAAAAAAAAAAAATTTAAAGATACACATACTCGAACATAACCTTAGCTTACCTTGCGTGTCGGCCTTCTACGGAATCACGTTTAGAGTCCCGTGTAGGCCGGAGTAGATCCAGCTTGTGCACTTTGGACGCCAGACAGTGTTCATGGTGTGGGTAGTTGGGTTAGAATTCACGCACGGGTGCATGCGTGTGGGTGTGCACCCGCATTGGTGGCCCGGCACCACCGATCGCTCTTTGTTTCTAATGATCGCCCTGTGACGGCCCTTTCTGGGTTGCCAGCCCCACAACATCAGGGGTTTGTCTGTTTTGTCTGCGTGCCCAGCTGTGTGCCGACATATCAGGGGCCACAGTGCCACTGGGGGTAGACACGCCCACAGAACCGCCACATGGAACCCCAGGCTGACAGGCGTTCACAAGAACAGCTGGGACAGCAGGTGGACAGCCGCCTCGCCGCGCTGTTTGCCTCTGAGCTCTCAACAGAACCCGTGAGCCCCTGCTCACCCTTCCCTGACCCGGGACGCTGGCGACCTCCACGCTGCTGCCCATCCGCTATGTCCTCGGCCTTTCCGGGTCCTCCGGGTAATCGTCAGGTCCTCGGGATAATTGTCAACCCCTGGCAGCTCCCACCCTCCCCTCCCTGTCCTTTGAGCTGTTTGTGCCTCCCTCAGTAGCAGGAAGGGAGCTGATGTGCTCTGGACGCCGCCACTAATCTTTTGTGTCTAATCCGTCACCAATAGCCCCCACCCCCCACTGTGTCACTGGCCTTTTCACTTGAAATACTCACTTGAAGGTAGTTTTCAGCCTCTGAACGGTGTTAATATTCATGAGCTTTCAGTGTCTGTCAATACGCTCCTCTGCGGGGCTGGGGTAAGGCTTCGAGTCTCCCAAGGTCACGGAGCCCTGCAGGAGTCACCCTCTCAGCTGGCCCCTGAGCCTGGGGACCATGCAGGGCTCTGCAAGCCCTGGCCAGCGGGCTGGCTCTCGGCCCCCACCCTTGCCTCTTGTTCCCCTTTTCCCTGTGGCCAGGAGGCCCCTGAGTGGAGACAGACCTGGCTCCTCCCTTCATGCACGGGTGCCTGGTCAGTTCCGCGTCACCCCAGGTGGCCACGCGCTCCTCAGCCTCACTCCCTCCTGTGGTCTTCACATCACAAAATGAGGTCACGCTGTTGGTGTGGGAGGGCCAGGTCCCCAGCCCAGAGTAAGCCCTGAGCCCCTGGGGTGGTGACGGCCAGGTGACTAAGCCGAAGTCCCTTAGGTCAGAAAAAGGTGGCATCTGGTCTCAGAGGAGCCAGAGGTAGACCCCTGACACCAGGGCTGGGGGTCCAGGGGGCCGCTGGACCTGATGGAAGAGCTGAGATAGGGATGTCCCTGTCACTGGCCCTGATGGTGTGGGGGGTGGGCAGGCCATGCCCAGGACCCCTGGGCTTCAGGAGGCTCTGGCAGGAGAGGTGGTGGACATTCTGCACTGGCTGTGTGCGCATGCCACAGAGGTCACTTGCCAGACCTGGGCTCGGGAGCAACAACCTCGCGGCCCCAGGACACTGGCCTGGCCCAAGGTGGCTCCAGACGCAGGATCCCGGCTAGGCCTGTGATCTCTGGGCTTGAGGCTCAGCTACTCAGGGCCACGGCAGCCAGTGTCCCAGGAGCTGCTGGCCAGGTCCAAGCGGCCAGTGCCGCAGGCAGCAGCTCCACTGTGGCAGATGGCAGGAAGGCAGTGGGCTGGGTAGAGACCCTCCAATGGGCCAGTGACAGTCCCGCCAGTCCAGAGAGGACAACACCTCCCAGTCCCTCCCGCCTTCCCGTGCCCTGGCCACGTCTTCCCTCCTGGGTCCCCAGGAAGGAAGGACCCTAGCTTGCCCCCTCTGCCTGCGTCCAAAGTAGACCTCAGCCTCCTGCCCAGAGCCCTGGCCACCACAGCAGGCAGAGTGAGGACCTGGGAAGAGCCAGGAGACTCATCACTCGATGAAGAAGACGTTCTTCCCCGTCAGAAAAGCGGCTGGCTGAATTGCGCATGCTCAGTTGCAGCCAAGAATCTCTCCTGTGGCCACGTAAGAGTGCGGAGGAGAGGGGGTCTTGTCTGTTTCTGCCAGAATCACTGACCTGTCTGTCGGATTGACAAAATCAATCCCGGTTCAATTGAACGCCCGGTAGAGCAGAGGGAGGATCCACTGGAACCTCGGGGTCCATAGGTGCTGGGTCCTTAAGACAAAAGAAGCCTTGGCCAGCCAGGTCAGGGCTGCAGGGTGGGGGCTGGGCTCCTGCCACCAGCAACTTCCCAGTGGCCCCGTGGCCCTTCCAGACCTAAGAATGTGCAGGCAGGAAGAGAGTGAGTGGGCTGGGCTGGGTCCAGTTTTCGAGGCTCTAGGATGGCTCTGGGTGGGTGCTGCTCTGGGGGGGACCTCTCAGGTCCCGTTGATGCCCTCGCCACACCTCCACCAGGTGTTCTGTGTCGGGGCCCATACACGGACTCTTAGCTTTCATGTGGCACCGGTCTGGAGTCTGTCCCACCGAGCTGGCTCCCAGGCTGCAGCGCAGCCTCTATGGCCATCTCTTCCATTTCTCTGACCGCGAGGCGCCTCCCAAAGCCCAAGGAGGAGGACACTCGGGCTGGCCAGGGACATCAGACCAGAAAATGCCCTGTCGCCAGCCCGGGTCCATTTGCTCAGGTTAGATTCTCTTCCTTCCGAGTGGCCTGTCACAGAGGTTTTCCATCACCTCACCGCAGCCCAGCCCAAGCCATATTTCCCTGTTTGTCACTAATGGCCCGGTCGGCCTGCCCATCCCCAGCTATAATGAGAGCCTGCAGGGGAGGCTGCGGCTGGGCACAGGGGCCGGTGCCCCGCGCTAGCTGGAAGCCCCATGCTTACGTGTGATGAAGACAGACAAGCCACATCTTTGCCACGGCCTTTGCTGGCATTTCGGATTGTTCAGGAGCTTAAATTAAGCAATTTCCACCCTCCCTCTGCCCTAGACATAGACACAGACCAGCACCTGAAAGGCCCTTGCTGGGATTTACCCCTGTGCTAAGCTGCGCACACCACTGTTGTGGGTTTTAGTTAAGTGCTTAAGACAGTGTGGACCCAGGCCAGAGACAAATGCCACATTCTGCAGGAAAAGTCACTGGGCTTGTCTCTGCTGTCGTTTCAAACTCAAAAATGAGCTTATTCCCTTTTTCAAAGAGGAATTTAATAGTCCTTCTGTGGTTCCAGCGGAAGTCAGTTGTTTTTAAGGTGTTCTCAAGCTTCCAATGTCACTTCATGGAGCTGATCATAATGGAGAAGAGGGCACAGCTCTGGTGACGACCTGCAGCTCTCCAGGACTCAGACGAAGAGGTGGAGTGTTTTCAGTTTCCTGAAAGCCTGTCTCCCCTTCCTTGTGCACCTACCCTCATTCCACTATCCACCACGAAGGACGACTCTTGCCTGTCTGCGTAATTTTTAGAAATGAAATAGCACAGAATGTGCCACTTTGTGTTAGGCTTTTATTGAGTAGCGTTGTCTTTGCAGCATCCATATTTATTACTGTTTGTAGCTGTAGTTTGTGATTTTCCTTTGCCCTGTGACATTGTCATGCACAAGCAGGCCATATCTGAGGGAGGCAGGCCACTTGGTGGGCCCATGGGCATTTGACTGTTAACAGTTCAGGGGCATTAAGATTAATACTGCTATACACGTTATTGGGTGAAGGGCCTGGCAATCCACTCCCAAGGCAATCCCGAAGCACTCAGCCATTGAAAACCCTATGAGGGTGGCTATGAGTCGGATACCGACTCGACAGCACCTAACAACAACACCAATAACAACATACACGTTATCAAGGTGCCTCTTGATGAGCTTCTGTGGAAACACTGGGGGCGCCAAAAAACGTACACACATTTTAAAATGTTACTCATGGTTTACTTTTTCACGTTGGATTGAGTCACTGCGGTAATTTCTCTGAGTGTCTCTTGTAATTGCAGAAGTCAAACGTGACTTGTGTTCGTCTTTTGTTGCCAGTGTGTGTCAAGTGTTACAATCTTCATACTTAATGTGTAGACATTTTTTGGGGGGGTACTGTGGGTTGAACCCAGGGCCTCACGCTTGCATACTCTGCAAGTGCTGGACCACTGAGCTGCGCCCCCAGCCCATTTTTTTTTTTTTGCTTTTTGAGACAGGGTCTTGCTGAGTTACGCAGACTGCCTCGGGTCTCCAACTTGCGATCCTCCTGCCTCTGCCTCCTGAGCTGCTGGGATGACAGGCATGAGCTACCACACCCAGCTTAATGTGTAGACATTTTTTGGCACTTTCTGCATTTACCATGTATATGGCCTCAAGTGCCGAGGCGTGGAATATGCAGAGATTCAGTTGTAAGCAGAAGCGGCCAAAGTGTTTTCTGAAGTAGTAGCAATGTGCTGTGCTCCGTCGACATCATGGGTCAACCCATCACCCAGCGTCTCCACGAGGGTTGGTTCGCTTCTTTTCAGCCTGGCTGATGTGTGCGGTTTGAATTCGCTCCACCCTGGGGAATGACCCTGCCGGGCCCTTTCCTTGTGCTTGTGGGCACCATAGCACCTGGTTCTCGGAGCTATCTCTTGAAGACTCTTGGCCCTTCTTCATCTGCGCGCCTCTTTCTCTGGTTCTGAGTGCTTTCGCTGTTCTGGAAGGGAGGCCTCTGCCAGGCATATGGATGGCAAGTGTGTTCCACTCTGAAGTTTGCTTCTCGCGCTCAGTGGTGTCTTATGATGAAATAAAATCGCAGTGTTTGAAAACAACCCCTGGAGCTGAGTTAGAAGGGCCCTTTTGGAACTTGGGCAAGTCCCAGGTTCCTGGATAGCAGAGGAAAAGGAAGAGGTGGCGCTGTGCCCCTCAGGGCTGCTCACCAGGTGGGCTCTGGGTGGAGAGAGGATGGGATGGTCAGGCCAGGCTGCGGGGCCAGAGGATGGGGGACAGGGCAGAGCTAGGGAGTCAGCGTGAGGGCCTCTGTGCTGTTCTGGGCAGAGAAAAGGAGACTTGGTGGAACTCAGAGGAGGGAGCACGGGAGACTGCTGGCCTCCCTTGCAACTTAGATAAGTTGTTGTTGTTGTTAGGTGCCATCGAGTCGTGTCCGACTCATAGGACCCTCATAGGGTTTTCAATGGCTGACTGTTTCGGGATTGCCTTGGGAGTGGGTTGCCACGTCCTCCTCCTGTTTTTGTGGTTCTGGGAATCGAACTTGGGACCTCAGAGAATGCAACGTGGTGCTCTACCAACTGAGCTAAATCCCAGCCCCTCTTAGATAAGTTGTTGTTGTTGTTGTTGTTAGGTGCCCTCAAGTCGGTATCTGACTCATAGCGACCCTCATAGGGTTTTCAATGGCTGAGTGCTTCAGGATTGCCTTGGGAGTGGATTGCCAGGCCCCAGTAGCTAGCCCCTTTTTCTGGGCCTCAGTTTCTCCACCTGTGCAGTGAAGGCGCTGATATGCGTCCCTGAGTGTGCTGTCTTCCTTAGTCATCTCTTTGGCACTGGTAATGCAGCATGTTGACCTGGGGTGTGTGGGGACGCAGTTATCTCTTGCTGGCTGTGCAGCCAAGATGGAGTCCCTGACCTCTCTGTGCTTGGTGCTGTGGGCTGTAACCTGTAGATGACGATAGTCCACCTCACAGCTGTAAAGGTTATTCCTGAAGCCAGCGGCTGTGTCTTGGGGGCTGGGACACTCTCCTGGGGCTCATAGCCCAGCTCTCTAAGGCTGTGCTGTGTGTCTTCCAGCAGGTTACTTGCCTCTCTGGGCCTGGCCCCTCACCTGTCAAGTGCAGGTAACAGCCATGCCCCTCTGGATGAGTTCCTGTACAGAAATCTCAGCAAGGCCCTAACGCTTGTGACAGGTGAGGAGACCCCATTCCACACCCAGCCATCCACGGGCAGTGGCTTCGGACTTGGGGCTTGTGTTTCTGTTCTGAGATCTGAATGAAGCCATCACGCACAGCGCTTGTCAGAGAGGAAGTGGGGCTTGGGCTGTCGGTAGTGGAGAAGGGAAGAGCGCGCAGGCGTGCAGGTGGGTAGACACAGGTGGACTGGCCATTCTGGAGGGTGCACAATACCCTCCCTGCGAGACTTCACCTCTCTAGTGCAGGATGTGCCTAGAGTGTGGGGGTCTCGGGGGCCAGGATGCAGGGCACACGAGGGACTCTTTGAGTTGGATGTCTGGGTGGTGTGTGACTAAGGGCAGCTGACCCTTGGGGGGATGGGGGTCTGTGAGACGGGCAGGACTGAGCTCTGCGATGGCACCTGTGGGCGTGTCCAGGATCTGGCCAGGACGCTGCAGGGTGTCTGGGGTGACCCAGGAATATGTCCAGGTGTGAGCAGTGATTTCCATGTGCGGTGGGTGTGTCCAGGGTGCACGAGAAGGCCCCTCTGAGTGTGTCCGGGCACATCCTGAGGCTTGTCCAGGCATGTCCGGGCATGGGCTGTGTGCGCAGGGCAGTACCAGAAAGTGCCCAAGGGCGTCCAGGCGCTTCAAGCTGGTGTGGCCAGGAAGGACGTCTTTTCTCGAGGTCCACCACGTCCTGGTGCCTGCTCTCCCGTGGGGTGGCAGCGTAGCCCACCCATTGCGTGTGCAAAGACACATCTGTAAGCTTCCAGATGCACCTGAGGGGCTCCCCTGTCCTTGCCAACATCACAGTCTCTCGGTTTTCCCTCCCACTTCTAGTGGGCTCTGGTTTGACATGGTCCTCATGTGCCGTGTGAGGCTTGACGTCACCAATCAGCTAAGGATTCTTGTGCTTAATTCTGACAGAAATACTAACAAAGCAAAGTGTAGCTTTCTTAGTGTTACAGCTCTGTGTGTTGAGTGCCAGTGGCTCTCAGCGCTCACCGTTAGCATCTCTGATCCCTCTTAGCAGCGGTGTGAACAGCTTTCCAGGGTGGCCTTGGCGGCACTTTGGGCTGGAGTTCGCAGCTCTGGGCAGCCCCTCAGCTGCTTTCCTGAGCCCTCAGCCGCTGTCCACAGCCAGAGCCCCCGGCTGCAGGCAGCTCTTCGGAGGGCCTTGCGAGCTCTGTGCATCTCTCTGGCTGGTCGACTTGCTCTGGGCCACAGCCTCCATGTTACCAGTTCTCAGTGCAGCCAGCTCAGCCTGCTTGTCCCAAGACAGAAATCACGAATAGACAATAAAACCATCTGAACTAGTTTTGTGGTGGGTTTATGCTGCAGCCTGAAGGGGAGGTGCAGAGGTGGAGAGGTGCAGAGGGCTCAGATGCCCACCGAGAGTGACAGGAGGGCTGCTCATATAGTCAAGAGGTCAGCCCAACACATGCACGGTCTTCTGTCTGCTAACCGTTGACCGTCTGCACTGTCACACACTGGTGTCCTGGGCCGCACGGTGTCATGGACTCTCCGGCCATGGTTGTCACGGGTGGGGAAGGTGTTTACCTCAAAGTGGGGACCTCCCAGGTGGGTGCAGTGTGGGTGGAGACCCCTGGAGCACTTTGGGAAGTGTGACGGGGTGCAGCCGGGACTGGAGCAAAGTCCTCTCTATAACAGCTGTGGCAGTTGCTGCGGCAGTTGCAGAACCCGGCATCAGGGAGGGAGAGCTGGACTGAGGCCCCTAAGGCTGTCTGATGACAGCTGGGCTGCGAGCCAAAGCGGAAGCCATCTGATTGACAGGCCTGCAGCGTTTGTGGAAGGGGCAGCACGAAGGTCCTGGCTTCCGCCACCTCTGCCGGGACTCCGGGAGCTGTGGCAGGGACGATCTCGGTGCAGCTGGGCCTGGGGTGGCAGGATGACAGCAGTGCCCCTGAGTGGCCTGGATCTCTGCCTCAGCTGGGGCCTCCTGGTTGCGCCCCAGGGCTGTGAGCTGGCAGCCACGCTGCTGTCATCTGCTCCCACCCTCCCCAGCAGCTTCAGCTGCCAAGAACATAAAGAAAAGGCAGAAAGGAAGCTCCCCCTGGGAGGGTCAGGCCCTCCTCCCTGCCTCACTGGGACTTCCCTGGGCAGCCCTGATCCTCCTCAAACCTCCAAGGTTGCAACCGAGCCCTGTCCCTCAGGACAAGGACCACCTGCCACTGGAGCAGACATTGTGCCTTGGGTCACAGCCAGGCCCATTGTGGTGTCCAAGTAGGCCCAGGGCCCTGACATTCCTTAGAGGAGTCCTGGCTGGTCTTTCAGGATGCAAAGCAATGTACACACATTTTAAAATGTTACCCATGGTTTACTTTTTGACGTTGGATCGAATCATGGCGGTAACTTCTGCGAGCACCTCTTGTAATCGCCTTCGCAATTACAATTACAAGCCCAGGCTCCATAACTCTTTGTTAGATGAAAGTTCAACAGGGATGGATTTGGCTGCACGTAATAGACATGAACAGGGACTATGTGAAAAAGGGTGTACTTGGCTTATACCTATGAAAACAAAACAAAAGAGAAGTGTTTCAAATACGATAATGTAATAGATGATTAATGTAGTACTTAAGTCTACTTAAATAGAGCCTGCAGCAACAGCACTGTTTCATCCGATCCCCTCAGATCTCAGAAGCTAAGCAGGGTCGGCCTGGTTAGTCCTTGGATGGGAGACCGCCTGGGAACACCAAATGCTGTGGGCTTGGGAGAAGGACCTGGCAACCCACTCCCAAAAATCAATCCGCCATTGAAAACCCTATGAACAGCAGAGAAGCACTGACAACAGTGTTTCCCCTGTTGTATGTAGGGTGGCTATGAGTCGAACACCGACTTGAAGGCACCTAACAACAACAACAACAGCTTAAATATAAACATACAAATAAGAAAATAAGATGTGCTGGGGCTGTCCGCTCCTTCAATGCTTTCACCCAACAACCCCTTCAGGAACCCAGTTCCTCCTGTCCTGTTGCTTGTGTCTGTCAGACTTTTTGTTGCTGTGACAAAATACCTGAAACAACTTGAGGGAGGAAAGAAATTTTGGCTCACGGTTGTGGAGGTTTCAGTCCATCATGGCGGGGAGGGTGTGGTGGAACAGCTCACATCATGGCGGGGAGGGTGTGGTGGAACAGCTCACATCATGTCAGCCTGGAAGCGGAGAGAGGTGGGAACTGAGGACTTGGTGTAACTTTCAAAAGCACACCCACTGGCCCAATTCCTCCATCTACGGCCCACTTCCTAAAGTTCCCACAACCTCCCAAAGTGCCACACCAGGAACCAAGTGTTCAACACGTGAGGCTGTGGTGGGTATTCATGTTCAAACTAAACCCTTCTGCCCTGCTCCCTCATAACCATTTCACGATGTAAAGTGCATTTAGCTCAGCCCTAGGAGTCCACAAAGTCTTAACAATTCCAGCATTATTCAAAAGCCCAAGTCTGAAGTCTTTCCTGAGATTCAGGGTAAGCTGTAAGCAGTGAGCCCCTGCAGAATCAAAAACAAAGTATATGCTCCCAAGACACAACGGCACAGAATAAACATCACCACCCCAAAAGGGAAGAACTGGGGCTGGAGACAAGGAATGGGACTAAACCAAGCCTGAAATCCAAAAAGGCAAACACTGAATCCTCTAGATCCATGTCTGACATCCAGGGCACATCATGGCACCATGTGAGCTCCTGGTTTGGGAAACTCCACCTGTATCCTCACCACCTGCTGCCCATGTGGTCTTGCACTCAGGTTGGCTCCTCTTGCTGCAGCATTCAAGCTGTGGCATGAGTTCTGCTGACTGCTTTTAGCCAGGTTTATAGTGGGAAATCAGAGCAAAAACAGAGCAGAAGGATTTGAAAATTGTGCAGTTTGGCCATAAAATATTTTATATTTAACTTAAGGAAAAGAGTAGTTTTCCTTGGTAGATATTCCACATTTCTGGAACCTATAATCTCCTATGTCTTCAGCTTTACTCTTACAGCTTCGTGAATCACTCTCTCAGGGGCTGTCCGTGGGTTTTCCACCCCACTACACATAGCCTCGGCTCCGAGGCCTTTCTTTGAAATTGGACCACCAGCCTGCACGATCCCATAGCTCTTGGATTCTGCCTGCCTGCAATATGAACGTCACATGGACGATATCAAGGTCGGCTGCCAGCTTTAGCAGTAGCCAAAACCCTTTGGACCATGGCTGTAACCACCTCTCAGTGTCCTGGTGGCTGGACACTGGAAAAAATTTCCCTAGGTGAGCCTATGTGAGTAGGGCACCCTGGGTAAATCTCTTCTCAAAGCAAAATCTTTCAGATGAGTAAAAATGTTTATACCTTTGACCCCAAGATGGAAGGGGTCTGGCCAATTCCTGAGCTGTCCTTAAAGCATCTTTACCATGGCCCTGATGCAAAGTCCTTGGCTTCTTTTGAGGAAGGCCAACATATTCAGCAATCATGCCCTCTTTTCCTTAAAGTTAAATATAAAATATTTTATGGCCAAACTGCACAATTTTCAAATCCTTCTGCTCTGTTTTTGCTCTGATTTCCCACTATAAACCTGGCTCAAAGCAGTCAGCAGAACCTACGCCACAGCTTGAATGCTGTACTGCCTTGAAATTCCCTCCACCAGACTGAGTAGTGTCTCACCCTTAAACTCAGCCTCAATCAAAGTCAAAGGAATGCACAAATTATAGACAAGCTCTTTACCAGAATATAACCCACATGGCCTCTCATCCAGGTCCCAGGGGAGCCTTTGTTCCCATCTGAAACCCCAGCAGCACAGTCTTTACTCCCCACATTCCTATCAGGATTCAGATCTGGGCTCCCACCAGAGTTGCCCACGAAGCTTTGCTGACAGAGTTATACACGTTTTCTAGCCTGCTTCTCAAACTTTTCCAAATTCCTTCCACAAACCTGTTCCAATGGCTTCAGGCGTACATGGCCAGGCTCAGTCACAGCAACAGCCCTGCTTCTCTGGTCATCTTCTTCTGTAATAGCTGACAGACACAAAGGAGGAAAGAAATACCTTGGCTCATGGTTTCAGAGGTTCCCATTCGTTATTGTGGGGAGCTTACATCATGGTGACCAGGAAGCAGAGAGGGGGTGGGGGAGGGACATGCCCTTAGGACCAATTTCCTCCAGTTGGGCCCCCCTCCCAAAGTTTCCACCACCTCCCAAAATCGCCTCACCAGCAGGGATCAAGAACCCAGCATGTGAACCTCTGGGGAGTATTTTATATTCAAACCGTAATGTCGCCCCACTACATCTAGCAGTGCTATTTGTCCTCAGGGTTACCATGTGGTTGCTGCAACTCCAGGCATCATCCCTGCTTTCCAGGAAGGGAGAAGTAAAAGGAGAATGAAGAACAAAAAGCGTGTAGTTCCTTGTTAGGAAATAAAAGCTTTCTCGGGAAGCCTTACCCAGAGGGTCTCTGCTCAGGTCTCACTCACAGAAAGTTGGCCAGTGTCTGGCCTTCGCTAGAAGCAGGCTGTGAAAACTGGAGGTGAGGGCAGGACTGGGGCAGCCGAGAGTTCTTCTAGGATGAGTTATGGTGACAGGTACCATCTCATTCCCAGGACTGTCACAGCTTGTTCTGAGTGCTAAAGTTATCATTACCATGTTTATTGAGAGGTAAGTTTTGAACAGCTTCTGTTCTGTCACCAAGGCCATATTTTCCAACTACTGAGCTTTCTTCTTTGTTTCCAACTTTTGAATTCCTGTCACCAGTAATTATCAGTGCATCCTGATTGCATGTTCAATTGATTTCAGATTGCAGAAACTGGTAGAAATCTTCCCTTTCTTCATTTGTGACCTTAGTGGTGGGTGCATAAGTTTGAATAATAGTCATATTACTGGCCGTCCTTGTAGGCATATAGATATTATTCTATCAGTGACAGCATTGTACTTCAGGACAGATCTTGAGATGTCTTTTTGGATGATGAATGCAGCTCCATTTCTCTTTAACCTGTCATTCCTGGTGTAGTAGACCATACAATTATCTGATTCAAAACGGCCCATGCCAGTCCATTTTAGCTCATTGATGTCGACAGTGTCAATGTTTATGCTCTCCATTTCCCTTTTGATGATTTCTGATTTTCCTAGATTCAAACTATGTATATTCCATGTTCCAATACCTAATGGGTGTTTACAGTTGTTCCTTTTCATTTTGTGCCACATCAGCAACTGGAGGCTCCTGGGGTTTTACTCCATTCCTGTCATTAAGGTGGACTCTATTTTGAGGAAGCAACTCTCCCCCAGTTGTCCTTTGACTGCCTTCCAACCTGGGGGACTCATTTTCTTGCACTATATGACAGGGTTTCTCAGCTATTCATAGGGTTTTTCAGTGGCTAATTGTTTCAGGAGTGGGTTGCCTGTCCTTCTCCTTAGTCTGTCTTAGTCTGAAAGCTCAGGGGAAACCTGTATACCATGAGTGACCCTCCTGGTAACTTGAAATACCAATAGCATAGCTTTCAGCATCATAGCAACATACAAGCCCTCACAGTAAGGCAAATGGACAGACACATGTGACTATACACATGGAATTCACCAGATGGAACATACAGGAACCAAACGGACTACATTTATGGAAAAAATGATGGGAAAGCTCAATATCAAAAGTCAGACTACGACCAGATGCTGACTGTGGATCAGACCATCAACTGCTCATATGTAGGTTCAAACTGAAACTAAAGAAAATTAGAAGAAGTGTATGAGAGCCAAGGTATGACCTTGAGTATATCCCACGTCAGTTCAGAGGCCACCTTAAGAACAGATTGAATGCATTAGACACTAATGGTTGACGATCAGATGAGTTGTGCCATGACATCAAAGACAGCATTCATGAGAAGAGCAAAAGTTATTAAAAAGACAGGGAAAAAATTATATGTCAAAAGAGACTCTGAAACTTGCTCTTGAATATCAAGCAGCTAAAGTAAAAGGAAGGCATGATGAAGTTAAGGAACTAAACAGAAGACTTCAAAGGGCAGCTTGAGAAGACAAAATCAAATGTTATAATGACATGTGCAAAGGACTAGAGATAGAAAACCAAAAGGGAATGACATGTTCTGTTTTTCTGAACCTTAAGGAATTGAAGAAAAATATTCAAGCTTCGGGTGGCAATAGTGAAGGATTCTACAGGGAAAATATTAAACTACATACGAAACATCAAAAGAAGATGGAAGGAATATACAGAATCATTATACCAAAAAGAATTGATGAATGACCAACCATTTCAAGAGGCTGCATATGATCAGGAACCAATGGTACTGAAGGACGAAGTGGAAGCTGCCTTGAAGAAACTGGCAGAAGACAGGGATCCAGGAATTGATGGAACACCAATAGGAGTGTTTCAACAAACAGCTGCAACACTGAAGGCACTCACTTATTTATGCCAAGAGATTTGGAAAACAGCTACCTGACCAACTGACTGGAAGAGATCCATATTTGTGCCTATTCCCAAAAAAGGGGATCCAACCAAATGTGGAAACTGTTGAATGATGTTAATATCACACACAAGCAAAATTTTGTTAAAGCTCATTCAAAAGCAACTGCAGCAGTATATTGAAAGGGAACTGCGGGAAAATCAAGCCAGATTCAGAAGAGGGTGTGGAACCAGGGACATCATTGCTGACGACAGAAGGATATTGGCTGAAAGATGAGCAGAAAGATGTCTACTTAGGTTTTATTGACTATGCAAAGGCATTCAACTGTGTGGATTACAATAAATTATGAATAACATTGCGAAGCATGGGAATACAAGAGCACTTAATCGTACCCATGAGGAATCTCTACAAGGACACAGAGGCAGCCATTCAAACAGAACAAGGAAACACTGCCTGGTTTAAAGTCAGGAAAGGTGTGCATCAGGGCCGTATCCTCTCACCGTACCTCTTCCACCTTTATGCTGAGTAAATAATCTGAGAAGCTGGACTTTATGAAGAGGAACATGGCATCGGGATTGGAGGAAGACTCATTAACAGCCTGCATTATGCAGGTGACACAACTCTGCTTGCTGAAAGTGAAGAGGATTTGAAACATTTACTGATGAAGATCAAAAAACACAGCCTTCAGTGTGGATTGTGAGTCAACATCAACAAAACCAAAATCCTTACAACTGGTTCAGTACACAGTTTCACAATAGACAGAGAAAAGCTTGAGGTTGTCCAAGATTTTGCTTTACTTGGTTCTGCAATCAACATCCGTGAAAGCAGCCATCAAGAAATCAAAGGATGCATTGCATTGGGTAAAGCCATTGCAAAAGACCTCTTTTGCACATTGAAAGTGAAGGTGTGCTTGACTCATGCCATGGTATTTTCAGTCACATCATATGCTTGCGAAAGCTGGATGTTTAGTAAGGGAGATGGGAAAAGAATTGATGCTTTTGAATTATGGTGCTGGAAGTAAATATTGAATATACCATGGACTGCCAAAAGAACAAACAGATCCATCCTAGAAGAAGTGCAACCAGAGTGCACTTTGGAAGCAGGGATGACAAGACTGCGTCTTACGTATTTTGGACATGTTATCAGAAGAGATCAATCCCTGGAGAAGGACATCATGTTTGGGATAGTGGCAGGTCAATGAAGAGAAGGAAGGCCCTTAACAAGATGGATTGACACAGTGGTGGCAATAATGGTCTTAAACATAAAAAAAGATCATGTACCTGGCACAGAACTGGGAATGTTTCTTTCTGTTGTACACAGGGTCGCTATGAGTCAGACTTGACTCAATGGCACCTAATGATAACAACAATAACAAGTTTTGAACACTTTTCAAGGGCTGACGTTTGAGTTAGGATTTTTTTTATTTCTTCTTGCAGTAACTTTGTCTTTAGTTTTATTTTTGTGTTCCACCTTGTTAATATCACAACTGAATATGATTTGGAATCATAGACTTATTTGTAACTTGATAGGGAGTCTTGGGGAATTTACAAAATAACTCCATTTTTAAGGTTATAGGTTTCTTATCTCTTCTAAGACTTTTCTTTGGTACTTTAGGTTTCCTTAGAAGATTATGTAGCTTATTGTTGCTATTGTTGTTATTGTTAGGTGCCATCGAGTCAGGTCTGACCCTTATATGTTTTTCAATAGCTGATTGTTTTGGGATTGCTTCGGAAGTGGCTTGCCACGTCCTTTACCCATCTTTGTGGTCCTGGGGTTAGAACGCACTTACGCTTGCTGTCTTTTTCCTTTATCAGCCAAGCCAGGGGTTTATTTCTGTTCTTTTTCTGTCTTGTTCCACTTGTTCTCTGGCACCTGCCTTGGATCCCTGAGGATTGTCCTCCTCTTGCTCCAGCCCGCGTCCATCTCTGCTTTGCTCTTCCTGGCTGTCTCTTCCTGCTTTCTCCTTCCTTGTTCTGTTGCCCTCCTTATTCTTGACTCTGGCTAATTTTGCTTTTCTCCTACTAGGGATCAAAGGAAAGGCAGGATTTTCTTCTAATCTCAGAAGTTTTGACAAGTGGTACTGTGGCTGTGATGACTTTATCAGTTTTATTACACTTTTTTATTTCTTCTTTGAGCAAAGAGTTAAGAAAGGTTTTAGGTTTTTAAAAGCTCCCACATGAATCCGTATTTTCCCATTTTCCTTTGTTTGTGATCAGGTTTTAGTTTATTGCATGTTGGCCAGAGAATCTGCTCTGTATGATGTCAACATTTTCTAAAAACAATTAATTTTGAAGATGGGCTTTTTGTCTGGGGTCTGGTTAGTGCCCCAAACCACCTCTGACAGGTAGACATTATTAAGGACTCACGGTGCTTGGAGAAACCCCCTGATGTATTTGTGGGGACCATAGGCCGTGCCGTATTATTTTATCTTAGGTGGTTTGTTTGTTTGTTTTTTGCCACACCATAATAAAGGGAACTCTGTTAAACACCCCCTCTGCCACTGCTTCTAGGTTCCTTGTCCAGTGCTGTGTGGTACAAGGGGCTCATGGGGACATCGGGCTGGGCAGGGTCGTGTAGGAGGGAGACTCAGTGTCACCTAAGGCAAGAATAGGTGCTCTCCAAATGCAGTCTCCTCCTGAACCCACGGCACCTGTGAGAGCTGTGGGAAGATCAATTGTGACTCAGTGGCATTAAATTGCGTGGAGCTGGGCAAAGGTTGGTTATGTACAGAATTACATTTTTAGTACCTAGGAAGCTTCGAGGTCCCTCTGCGAGCTCCCTAGCGGCCTTCTCCCTGCTCTCCGATGGTCTCCGCTGCTCTCATTGCGGTCTTCCTTCAGGTGCGCTCCCTGGCTCCGGGCTCCGTCCGAGCTGTGCTGCGTGGAGGAGCACCCCGTGGACTGTGTGGCCGCCGTGGCTGGCCGCCTCACACGTGCTGGATTTCCATCTCTTGTCAGCAACAGGGGTGAATTTTATCTTCTGACCCATTTGATAGCTGGATGTCCTTTCTGCGTCTTAGCGTAATAAGGTTTTATTTTGCCTTATTTGTATCGTCATTACCGCGGTGTATCCTGTTTAAGATCTCCGTGTTTGATGGTCATCGTTGTTATTTTATTTCATTCTGTTATAATGCTCAGGCTTTCTTGCTTGTTCTTCGTTGTGACTTGAAAATGGAACACTTTTATTCTATGAGTAGCTGCCTTAGGAGTTTAATCCATGTATTTATCCTATTTCTCTGCTAGCATTAATCATACACCAATAACCGTTTTTCACCCCAATAAGAGAAAACTTAGTGTTTGATTTTCTTTCCTTGCTTCCAACCTTCACGTGTTGATTGAATAACATAGGCCTCCCAGGTGTTAGGTTATGAATATATTTTGTGCAATGTGTATTTTTGCAATAAATATGTTGGCGTTTGGATTTTCTCTGGAAACCTGTTGAGTGTCCTGAGCCCTTACGCAGGACTCGCCAGTTGAGTGCCCACTTGTGCCTTTGTGCCGGCCCTTGATCTGACTTATCATCTCTATTTGCAGCCAGTTCTCGTTCACCCAACCTTTTGTTAGTTGCGGAGGCCTGATGCGGATGGACACAGCACTCCGTCTCCCTCGGGTGTGGACGCTGGCCCGAGGGAACAGAGCGCTGTTGGCCTGTGCACGCCTCCCTCCTTGCGAGTCCGAGGTGGCATCCCGTTGCCCCGTTGATTTGGTGTCCTGGTTGAGAACCACAGTGCCAACAATGTCTCCTCTGATATTAACCAAGGGCTTTCTCCCAACCTGAGTACCTGCACGACTTCCTCATCTCTGAGATGTGAGTGGACTCTGCCCAGCGTGACTGCTGGGGGTGGGCGTCTGCTCACTGCTGGGTCACTGAGCCAGTTTCCCTGGGCGCTGGGTCCTGGTCGGGGTGCCCCTCTTGCACTGTGCCCCCTGGTGCCTGAACAGGGGCTCTGCCCCCATGAAACCCTCCTTTCTGACCTTGGCCCAGTTCTCTAGGAAGCAGAAGAAGGGGCCGTTTGGAACTCGGGCGCCTCCCTCTGTTTTCCCAAGTGGCCCTCTCCTGGTCAGCTCAGGGCACAGCTGGCAGCCTGGGGTGGGGCTTACGAGACAGTGGCTTGCTAGTCAGGGGCTTGCTTTTCCAAGCAGCTGGAATCACACTCCTTCCTGTTTTGCCAGCTGCCTCGGAAGAGCTCCCCGGCCCCTCACCCAGCGCTGTGGCCCAACTCCCACCCACCCTAAGCCCACTGGAAACCTCCCGGACGCTCAGAATCCCAATGACAGACAAAGGTGACTTTGTTTCTCGTGGTGCTTCTGAGCCCTGTGAGCTAGAGCTTGGGGCAGGACTCTTGCGAAGCGCCCTGTGAGTAGCCCACGGTGCTGTCCACTGCGTTCCGGGCTCATGGTGTTCTCGGGAGGAGAACCAGTAAGGCAAGAGGAGCAACCGAGGGGAGGAAGCCCTGGAGCCTTCAACAGTGATGGAATGTCCTCAGGGACCCTGGTCTGACAAGTCCACACATTGTCCGGTCAAGCCAGGACTCCCTTGCAACACACCAAAGAAAAACATTTCAAGTCTCACAATGCACAGGGTGATTATTGACACAGCTCACATTGAGTCACTTCTCTAGACGGGAATCACAAACATGGAACAAGCAACCACCATGGGCACTGGAGCAGCAACCCAATGACAGGAGGGAGGGAGGCGGCCCGCTCTGCGTACCCTGGGAAACAGGGCTCAGACCTAACCAGGTGCATTCCAGCCCATGGGAGGTGCCAGAGGGCGGCAGTGGGTTCCAGACCGAGTGAACATGAGCAGGGAACCTAGGGAGTAGGGGTTCACAGAAGGTGGGCCCCAGATCCCTGTGGATACACAGGGGAGATTCCAGAGATGTTGCCCACCACAGAAAGGCCAGAACTTGCAGTTTCAATCCTGTTGGGTCACAGGGGGTTTGTGAACATCGTGGGCTCCTGTTGATCCCCCAGAAGACTAAAGACTATGTCCCAGGAGTAAGAATCTGTCACCTCTAAATGATGAACCCCCAAATATGTTATAATGAATATATCTCCCTTCACCCTGTTTGGCTCTCAGGAAGGCTGATGCTGATGACTGGTAAAATCTCCCATAAGCAGAGGGACAACCTAAGACAGGCACAGTCATGGAGAGGCCAGCAGGTGTTACCTCTATATGCTGCACCCCCAAATATGTTACAGTGAATTCATCTCCCTTCACCCTGTTTGGCTCCCAGGAAGGCTGATTGCTGATGACTGGTACAATCTCTCATAAACAGAGGGACAACCTAAGACAGGCACAGTCGTGGAGAAGCCATCAGGAGAGGCAGGGCTGCCTGGAAAGACCAAGATGCCCACCTTATTAGAGGGAGAGGCATAAATGCCCACCTTTTCACTGTGTCCTTTGACATTGCGAAGGCTTATTGGTGCATGCAGTAAAACGAGTTTCCTAAAACACTAACACTAATGTCCTGGTTCCTGGAAGGCCACTTATCAATTATCTCTTGTGATTTGGAAGGAATGTCCAGAAAGTCTGCCCTGCCCTGATCATAGCTTCGATTGTTAAGAAAAAGAGATTAGAGAAACAATGACCAGGTTAAAAAAGTTCATGCATTCCTTTTCTGTTCTGTAATTGTTACTAAGAAATAAAGTTGAGACCTAAGGAGGCTGAGGAAGAGCCTTAGTAACTCTCTCCGCCGAAGCTCATGAACATTCTTGGCTGTCCGTCCGTCTCTTCAATTTGTCCAGGAACCTTGCAACTACAAGGATCTCAGATATCTTTACAACTAGTGGAGACATTGACTTAGACTCATCCCAAGAGTTTAAATGAGGTCACCTCAAGTTCAGGAAGGTTTTCTAAAAAATTTATTGCTGTCAGGACAAACATCAATGATCATCAGAGAAAGACAGTGGAATCCAGAATCTGGACAATGCACAATCAGCAATGGAAACTTAGTAAAACTGTGCAGAAATGAGACTATGTGAGCCACAGATGAAAGAGAATACAATCACCATAAATCCCTCCCAAAGGGACCCACGTGTTGAAATGAACAGACAAATGCTTCAGAGTATTACTATATATGTTCAGGGAACTACGGGAAAATCTTATCATAACGAGTGACTGGATGGGTGAAATTTCAACAGAAAAGAAACTATAGAAGAAAATCAAACAGCTATTTTTATAATGCCTGCAGCTGTACCCCTGTGGCATCTGATCCCATCAGGTCTCAGAAGCCAAGCAGGGTAGGGCCTGGTTAGTACTTGGATGGGAGACCACCTGGGAACACCAGGTGCTGTAGGCTTGGGAGACGGACCTGGCAACCCATCCCAAAAATCAATCTGCCATTGAAAATCCTATGAATAGCAGAGAAGCATTCACAATAGTGTTTCACCTGTTGTACTTAGGGTCCGTATGAGTCAGACACCGACTCGACGGTACCTAACAACAACAACAACAACAACAATTTTTATACCTAAATGTAAAATATCTAAAATGAAGCATTCACCAGACAGGCTTACCAAAAGACAGGGAAGAAGAAAATATGAGTAATTTGAAGGCAGACTTTAAAAATGACAAAATTTGAAGAAAGTGACAGGAAATAAATGATAAACAATAGTCACGAGAACCTTGTAAGTGGAGGAAAGGAAGAGCGACAGTGGGGTAGATAAAATATCAGGGATAAAAGGGCAGAAATCCCTCTCATGTTGATGAAAGACACAGACTTGCAGATTCGAGATCAGTGAGCCACAAAAGCAAAGAGAACCCCCATGAGCCTATCCCAGGCAAGCTGCTGAGGACGAAAGGCAGTGAGAAAACCTCGAGTGTATCCAGAGCAGGAAGGCTCGAGGCATCCAGCAGGAAGTGACACAAGTAGTGGGTGACTTCCTTTCAGAAACGAGGGAGCCGGCCCACACAGGACTGCATCTGCAAAGAAAAACCCAACCCCAAATTCGCTATCCTTCACAGCAAGTGACAGGAATGAGGCCTTGAGAGTCCTGGTTTACCAACACCAACCTCGACACTGGACACCGTGGAGAATCTGGGTCACCCTGTGTGCGTGTTAATGAACCCATGGTTTGTGATCGACTTACCCACAAAGCAAACTCCTGGACCAAGTGGTTTCAATGTTAAATTTTATCAAACAATAAAGAAAAAACTAACATCAATCTTACATGAAACAAAGAGGAGGAAAAAACTCATTTGAACTCTTTTTATGAGGCCAGGACAATCCTAATACCAAACCTGATAAAGGCGTTACAAGCCAATACCCTTTTGAACACAGAGGGTAAAGTCCGTAAGATTATAACTATCATGTACAGGAATACATAAAAAGAATACTACATCAGGACTTGGTGGGGTTTATCTCAGGAGTGCAAGGTTGGTTTGAGATTCAAAAATCAGTTAATGTGATGCAGCAGACTGACATAAGAAAGGAAAACTGTATTCATCCGAATAGATATAGAAAATGCATTTGATAATACTCAACATTCAAGATTAAAAGTAACTTGCAAATTAGCAATGGAACGGGGATTCTCCTCAAACTGATAAAATTTATGGAAAACTTACAGCTCACCCTTAATATTGAAATATTACACAAAAATTACAAAATCAATCTAAACAGTCAATTTTATTTCTGTACTTCTATATACTAGCAGCAAATATCTGGAAAAATAAAATTTAGAACTTATTATAACAGTGTCAAAAATACAGACTTCCGGCTTAAGATGGCAGATCAAAGACAGACTCTGTGTGATGTGGTAAAACAAAGGAGATATTAGGAAGGAGGCTATTTTCCAAAGAAAGAAGTTCTGGAGTAGCACAGAAACCACAGTGAAGATTGTGATATGGTCCCGGGTCTCAGGACAGAACTGAGCGGTGAGGAGTTAGCGGGCCACGTTTCTAGCTGTGGTTTCCCATGGGGAAGGAAATGGGCCCTTTATCCAAAGAGGTGAGCTAGACTGCCCTGGCCATCAGACTGGCAGGCCCACGGGACAAGCCCACAGTCCCTGGAGCCCTTGGGCTTTTCTGGGGATTTGGCGAGACAGTGGGTCTTCCTGACTACAGCGGTTCAGCATTGGAGAAGTGATTCTCCTTCCCATGCTCCGTGTCTCAGAGGGCCGTATATTGGTGCCATCTTGAGAGAGAATCTATGGTGTGAGATTGAGCTACCCCAGGGGACCTGAAAACAAAGAATTATCACTGGTGGAGAGCTGGTGGGCCACCTGCCACAGCCCCAGCGTGCTGCACAGCTGCAGCAGGCAGCTGCAATGAGGGTGGAGATGGGGCACTGACACGCTGAGAGGCTCAGGCAGCAGGAGGCGTGGGAAAGTTGCTCAGAAGCAAGCCTCCCACCCCCACCCCCACCCCCCCAGGGAGAGGAGACAGTTCCATCTCTTGGAGGGGACCATGGAGACTGTCAACTCTGAGCCATGGTCAGATGGAAAGGCTCCATCCTCAACTGAGCACCACCTCCACCCAACAGACTCCAATATTAGAGGACAGAAAAGAAGCCCATCTAGTAGTAGTAGTAATCCTCCTCCTCCTCCTTCTCTTTTCTTCTCTTTTCTTCCTGCTTTGCTAGGGATCATACCCAGGGCTTTGCATGGGGTAAGTGCTGTGCCACTGTGCAGTACCCCAGCCTTTTTCTTATTTTTGCCTGGACATGGGATCACATTGAATTGTGCAGGCTGCCTCTGTCCTAGGGCTGGGATTTAGCTCAGTTGGTAGAGCCCCGCTCTGCAGTCTCTGAGGTCCCAAGTTCAATTCCCAGCACCACGAAAATGGGAGAAGGATGTGTCAACCCACTCCCAAGGCAATCCGGAAACAGTCAGCCATTGAAAACCCTATGAGGGTCTCTATGAGTCGGACATGACTCGATGGCACCTAACAACAACAACAACACCAACAGCCTCTGTACTGGAGCTCAAGATCCTCCTGCCCAAGCTCCCAGAGATGCTGAGGGAAACAACAAGTGTCCAGTTCTCCTCCTCCTCCTCCTCCCCTCCTCCTCCTTCTTCTTCTAATTTCTATTCGTCCCTCTTGTCATTATTAATTTTCATTTCCTCATTTCCTTTTTTTCTAATGTAATTTTTATCTTTTTTCATTTTTACCTTCAGAATCTTTTTCTGTCTGTGGATCTTGCTTTTTCTGTTTACTATACTTTATATCTTTTAGACTCACTATTGCTCTGCTTATGTTTACCTAATTCTGTTTATCTACCTTTTTCTTTATCATGCAATCATTTTTTACTTTTAGCTCCTCTCCTTCCCTCTTTCTAACATTCATCTCCTTTTTAGATCTCTTTCCTTTCTTTCACTTCACCATTGAAGCATCCTTCTGACTTCCCTTTCTCTGTCCCCCTTCTCACTCCAGGCAAATCCTAGTTATACCTTTACCTGAAGTATTTTGTAACTTTATAGCTTACTCTCTCTTATTAATGCCATTCTCTGTTCCATGCACACTGGTAGTGCAGTAGTTGGCGTTAAGTGATTTTGGGTATATTTACATATGTATGGCTTGGTGGGGTATTGTATCTGTCATAGTAGTGTGTCTTCCTCTCTGGGAGTGGCACTAGGGATTGTGATCTCAAGAGAAAGCTGCTTACTAAGAAGACCCCAAAATACAACAGGAAGTGATATCCATCCCTGCAGATGCACGAATCACAAGTCAGAAACACAAGGAACATGAGAAAGCGCGGCGATGCATCTCCTCCAAAAGACCACGCTTCCTTAACCACTGAATCTGAAGATACGGAAGCTGTTGAGATGGTAGACAAAGATCTAAAACTCTGTTTGTAAAAAGGATCAGTGACTTCAAAGAGGACACAAACAAGCAAATGAATGAATTTAGGAAATCAATACGGGACCTAGCTCAGACTGTTCCCAATGCAAAAGACAGAGTCGGCAAAATGGATGAGAAATTCAGCAAAGAAATTGAGATTTTGAAACAAAACCCAGGCAAACAGAAATCTTGGAAATGAAGAACTTAATAAACCAAATAAAAAACACAGTGGAAATAACCACCAGTAGACTAGATCAAGCGGAAGATAGAAGATAAAGGATGAAAGACAAGGTTGAGGAAATACCACATTAAACCTAGGAATCCAGGGGGCAGAAGAAGAAGCTGAGATAAAGACTAAAGGCATAGAAAACTTATTGAGTGAAATAATAGTAGAACATTCCCCAGATCTGGGGAAAGAAACGGACATCCAACCACAAGATGCTAAAGTAATCCCAAGTGGAAAGAGCAACGCAGGGGGTATCGCACGCACACGTTAGAGCTGGATTGCGTACAAGGACACCGATGCTTAACCCTGCAGCTTGCAAAAGAAAATACAGGGAGCTGTGCTCTTAGACAGGACACAAAAAACTACACATGAAAGGAAACATGGGTAGATTGGACTCCACTGGAGTCAAAACTTCTGCTTGTGCAGAGAGACTGTCAAGAGAACAGGATGCAATCTGCAGACAGAAAAGTTCTCCATAGGGACGTCTAGCGCGAGGTTCATCCTAAATGTAGGAGGTAGTCCTCCTAATCGGTAGCGAAAACAAACCCCATCAGAAATCACTGGATGTCATTTCTCATAGGATAAGCAACAGAGAGCTCAGCCACGGGGCGAGACGCCCGCTGGATGGGTAAACTTTAACCCTGAGGACACTTGGCACTGCTGAGCGTGGGGACCTCGGAACTGTCCAGCGTTGCTGGTGACATGGAAAAGCTGTTTGGCCACTTTGGAGAATGGTTTGGCCATGTTATAAAGTTAAATATCCGCCCACCCCGGGCCCAGCTTCTACAGACTCACCTGAGAGAAGTGAAATCCGAGTCCAGCAAAAGCCTTGAGAGTGGGTGTTCAGAGCAGCACGGTCGATAAGAAGCCAAAAGTAGAAAACAGCTCAAGGGCCCTCCAACGGGAAGTCGGAGAAACACGCCAGTGGGCTCTTCACGCAGTGAAGTACCTCTTAGCGACGAGCACTCACACGCAGCGCCGGGCAAGCACTTCGGCAGCTAGGAGGTCAAGTGGAAGGAGCCAGACACAAGCAGCAGGGGCCAGGATTCCGTGTTTTATGGAGTCCCAGAAGACAGAAAGCTGATGGCTGGGCTGGCCATCAGGGTGGGTAGGGGGTGCCCACAGGCAGGTGGGGTCGGGAGTGCCCACAGGCATGGAGGGGAGGACTTGCTGGAGCTCTAGAGAGGCTCTGTGTCTCGACCAGCCCGGTTCATGGGCACTCAGTTACCAGGATTCTGTGCTGAGCTCGTTCAGTTCAAATACACGGTGGCTGCCTGCACGTCCGTGGAGTCTCACAGGCTGTTGGGCCACTCAGGGAGATGCTGCAATGCTCATCTTGTGGGCCGTGACCCAGTTCAGTGGCTGCCGAGTGCCGCTCAGGTCTCACAGTCTGTCGGGCCACTCAGGGAGATGCTGCAGTGCTTGTCTTGTGGGCCATGAAAACATGGCCGCTTGCATGTCCCTGGAGTCTCACAGGCTGCTCAGGCCACTCAGGGAGATGCTGCAGCGCTCGTCTTGTGGGCCATGACCTGGCAGACACACTCCACGTGTCAGCTTCAGTGGCTGCCAAGTGCCACGCGGGTCTGGCTTTGCTGTGGTTGTGCAGCTTGCCCAGGAAGCTTTGTGGACCGAGTTGGAGCTGCCTCTCCTGAGAAGGCCCACGGGCTCCTCAGCCTCCTCACGTTCCTGTTTGAGGCGGTGAGAGGTGGCACACAGACCCCCAGGTCCTCTTCCAGTGCAATGGCGTCTTGTGTGGGCACCTCATGGGAGGGGCCCCATTGTGCCCATCCCCCACCCCTTGAGAGGGAATTGCAGACCAGCATCCACGCTTGTCCCGAGGGCCAAAGGGGAAGGGCAGAGAGGCTGCCCCAGGCCGGGCTCTGTCCAGGTGAGCAGAGAAAACCCTGCAGGCGAGCCCCTCTAGGGAACGTGAGCCCAGGCCACCCAGACGTGGTGGTGAACAGCTGTCCTCCCAGTGTGATGTGTGGACGTGGCCTGACCACCCTGCCACCGGGGAAGTGCAGCCAACGGCTCTCCCAGAGTTCTCAAGGGTCACCGGGGTCTGTAGCACGGCCTGGCTTGTCCCACCTGGGCTGCAGGGCGCCCTTGCTCCTGGGAGGGGTGGCGATGTGGTGGCTGGACCTGGGCCATCTGTTGGGCTCTCGGCAGCCTCCAGCAGCCTAGAGCTGAGCTGCGAAGGGCCCAGGCCCGAGGCCGGCCATGGCGGGCTGGGCTGTTCCCAGAAAGCCCCCCCCCCCACCGGGCCTGTGAAGCTCCGTCCTCCTCTAAGCTCCCATTTCTGTGCTAAAATTCGGTGGCAAATTCAGGGCTTGGGGGTGAGAGAGAGATGGGGGTCCCTCTGCAGGAGGGGACCTTCCACCCTGGGGACCTGGAATGGCTCTGCCTGGGACCAGTGCACACCCCAAAGCCTGGGAGGGGCAAGGACCCCCGTAATAGCAGGCATGGTGGCCTTGGGGGACGCCTTGGGGGCCCACTGGGGGAGGGGCCGACAGCTCCTCCCTGCCCCACTCTTGGCTCCAGTTGGGCTGGGGGCTGGGGCCTGCGGAGCCAGGGGCACAAAGCTGCCTCTGTGCCAGAGATAAGTCTCAGCGGCTGCCTCTGTGATGTTGTCAGAGAGAGAAAATAGATCGAGTCTCCGTTCCCAGAAAGGGCCGGGTGTGGGGCCAGGTCGGGCTGATGCCTGCCCTTGGCCTTGGCAGGATGAGGCAGGGCTGGGTCAGGAGCCTGATCAGGGCCCCGACCCCGCCCTCCTCCCTGCCCTGTCTCTCTCCTCTGGCCCAGGCTCTGTCTCATCAGAAGAGGCACAAGCAGCCTGGGACGGCCTCTCCCTCCTGCTCACCCTCTTCCTGGAGTCTGGGTATGAGGGCCGTGGGGACCCCCACCCCAGGGTCTGTGCGGCAGGCGCACGCATGGGCAGGAGGCCAGCCAGGGCTACCTGGAGGCTTAGAGCTAGCACTTGAGCACTTGACAGGGGCTGCTTGCTGGTTGCACCCCTCTTGGGGAGTAACCCAATAAACTTCCCTCTCCTGTTTCCTGCACAAGGTCTCCCGAGGTCCTTCTTTGGTGCCTCCGGCCACTACACCAACCCAGTCCAGTAGGTCCCCGATACCCACTTGGTGTGTCCTCGAGTCCACAGCCAGGAGGTTCTGGGAGGTTCTCCCCGGTGCCCAGGGCTGGATGGGACGTGGGTGGCAAGGCCTGCCTGGGCACACGGGTGTCCTCTCGGAGCACGGCCTGCTCCTTGGCCCCAGGCCACCCACCAGGCCTTGCAGGGGCACCTGAAGGGCTCTCGGACGGTGCCTCTGAGGACCCCAGCAGCACCAGGAGCGGAATGCTCCCACCCATCTCTGGGGCACCAGGCCAGCCTGGCTGTGTGGCCAAGAACATGGCACAGGACTTGCCGGCCTCCGTTACCAGCACGGCGTCCCAGCCCCACTACTGCTGGCCCATTGCAGCCTCTGGTGAGAGACTCTCCTCTGCACGGCTCCCACCACTCAGACGTGACAGCGGCGGAGGGGCCTCCGAGTGCGGCCTCCGCGCACAGGGCCTCCTGCAGCAGGCATGGGGAGGTGGAGCTTGGCAGCCCAGTTTCCGGTCACCCTCAGGGAGCCCCGGCGATGCGAGGCTCACGTACCAGCCCCACTGAGGCCCTGCGGGAGGCGTGCGTGGTGGGGGCTGGGCAGGGAGGCCAGGGGCTGAGTGGCGCTCTTGGTCCTTGTCGCAGAGTTCAGAGACATCCAGGGGGTGGGCTCTCCTGGAAGACTTCCAGGAACAGGCGGCACAGCCAGGAAGGGGGCGAGGGGGGGACTGGGCTGGGTCACGGTGGTGGCTCAGGTCCTCAGTTCAGCCAAGTCCCCGATACTTGGGATGCTGGCTCTGTGCGTGGCTTGGGCACACGGGCAGGGGCTGCCTAGCAGGCGTGCCTGGAGGAGAGGCAGGTGTGAGTCAGGATGGCTGTGGTGGCGGCTGGGGCTGTGCCCCAGGAGGGCGGGGCCCTGTGGCCTCGTCTCCAATAACTCAGAAGGTAGCAGTGGCCGGTACTACAGACCCAATGCCCACTCAGCTGGGCCTTCTGCCTCGGGCAGGGTGGGCCGGTAATCCCAGGGCTGAGCTGCAGGGACAGAGGGCTGGCCATCAGGCACCTGGAACAGCAGCCTGGGGGGACAGTGGCTCCTGTCCCACAACCTCCCAGGCCAGAGAGGGTGGAAGCCAGGCTGGATGCAGGCCCAACCTCATGCTGCTGGGAGCAGGTGGAGGGGTGGAGGAGGGTAGGGGTAAGGTGGGGAACTCGGGGTGGTTGGCACAGGAGGTGGAGGGCGCTGGCCACCTTCCCCTGCCTGCAACACAGAGCCCCCAAGCGGGCAGCTGGCAGAGGGTGGGAGGATGGGGCTGCACCAGACCACCCTCCCTTGCCAAGGGCTGGCCTGGGTCCCTCCGGGGGATCCCACTGAGGCATTGTCCCCTTTCTGGTTGAAGCTGCCTGGGGCCAAGTCTACCCAGCACAGGTGGGCGCCCCAGCCTGACTGTTCCTATGCCCTTGGACCCACTCTGTGAGTCCTGACCGTCCCCATGCCCTTGGACGCACCCCGTAGTGCCAGGCGTGGAGCCCCAGGCAGAGCTGGATTCTTCTGATGAAGGGCGAGAAGCAATGGGGGCTCCTGTGTGGAGGGTGGTGCCTGGGGCTGTGCTCAGGTTTGGGATCACCCTGTCTGGGACCCAGGTATAGTGAGGGACTCCAGGGCCAGGGGGAAGATAAGGCCGCCTGGCTGGCCACCCTCCCGGCTGGGCTGTGGGGAGCCAGCAGGGCCAGAACGCAGGCCCCACAGGCTGGGAACCCTGTGCCCAGCTCTCGCCTGACAGGGAGGGAACCACCAGGCTCCCCACCCTGGGGGCCTTGGCAACTCCCTCGCTGCCGCCCACGCTGCGCTCCCCTCGCGCCCAGAGTGTTTATGGCCCACTTCTCTCCTCTAGCACATTTCAGAGGTGGATGTAAAGAAACTCTGATCTTTTAAAATAGCTTCACAGGAGAGGGGAGGGCGTGAGAGACAGGGATTTCACTGTGCTTTTGCTTTAAAGTAGGCCAGCGCGAGCCTTGGGCATCTGGAGCCAGCCACGTCCGGCGCCCTGCCCACCGGCCCCGGGGACAGACCTTTCTGCTAAGGCCACACTCGATCTCTAAGCTTTTTAAGCCCAAGGCCCGCACAGCCTAAGACTGTTTGGGGCTGGAAATGAAAGAGAAGTCTTTGGTGGGGGGGTGGGACAGGGGGAGGAAGCGCACAAGAGGGTAAGGGGGGGAACTTATAGGTATAATGTACAACAAAATGCATATATGGAAATGTCACAATGAAAAGCATGTCAGAATGAATCGCATTAAGGTGTACATTAAAAATTTCCAATAATAATAATAAAAAATGTTTGCGGCTGGGTGTGTGGAAGAGGGAGGGCCCGAGAGAAGCGCGCCGTCCAGCTGATGGTGATGGCCGGTTGCCCTCCAGTGGGTGTCTGGTCACCTGTGTGTGAGCGGGAGGCAGGGACCTGCACATGCTCCCCACCCTGTCCTGCACGGGGCCACCTGGAGACGGCACTCAAGGAGGCTCTGTGCTTGTCAGCAGCTAGCCAGACCCACACGGCCCCCCTGTGGCCCAAATGAGCACCCGTGAATGCAGCGGGAGGGCTGCCTGTCTGCAGGCTCAGCACAGCAGCCCAATGGACACCTGTGAGGCTTTGTGGAGTACAGGGGCTGGCAGGCTGGAGACGCCATGGCGGTCCTCTCGGAGAATCCCACGTGGCTGGTGGGGTGTCCCGCCTGGAGGGGCCCCTGCCTTTGTGGCCTCTGAGCTCTGAGCTCACCTGGAGACACTGCAGGGCCTGAAGATAACCAAGGCGCTCTGCCGCCGGCTCCGCGGCGCTGCTCCCGGCCCAGCACCAAGGACAGCCTCCAGGGAGAAGGGCTTAGCAGTCAGGGATCAGGGCTTAAAACTGGAAATGAGACAATGAGTTGGTTTACAGAACTGGAAAGTGCAAGGGGCAGATGGGCTAGGATTTAGCTCAGTTGGTAGAGCGCCGCTCTGCAGTCTCTGAGGTCCCTAGTTCGATTCTCAGCACCGCCCAAATGGGAGAAGGACGTGGCAATCCACTCCCAAAGCAATCCTGAAACAGTCTGCCATTGAAAACCCTATGAGGGCCGCTATGAATCAGACACGACTTGATGGCACCTAACAACAACAATAACAACAAGGGGCAGATGAGCGTCAGGCATGGCTGGATCTAGGAGGTCCCGCCATGCTGTCTGTCAGTGTAGCTGATGTCTCGTCAGTCTCTGAGCTCTGCTGTCCCTGTGTGCAGCTCCACCCTCCGGTGGGCCATCTCTAGAGAGACACAGAGCCTCTCTGCGCCCCCTATGTTCCTAAATCGGCGGGACTGAGCTTAGCCAGCCTGGGCCCATTCCTGGGCAGGTCAGTGTCTCAGGCGGGGCAGCAACAACTGGCTAGCTTGAGTCACGTGTCCACGGTCACAGTGACAGTCCATCTGGGGTCGCCGGTCTGGGGACAGTCAGCCCCTAAGGGAGGGAAAGCATGGGAGAGGGGCAGAGCCATACAGGCCACTGCCCCGGGCTGCCCCCCAGGCGGCCGTGGAGGCCCCAGGGAGAAAAGCATTTCCCAAGGTAAAATCTCCCCTCAGGCGCTGGGCCCCATTTTCTACCCTTTCTTCTCGTGGAGCAAAAATGCGGTGGCTGCCAGGACCTGCCTTCCTGAAGCGCCAGGAAGCTTCAAAGCAGCCCGTCCACCGGGGCAGCTCTGACTTCAGAGGAGGCTGCCGGAAGCCTGATGACAAGGAATGCGTGTGATGCCAGGTATGCGCAGGAACGCCTGGCAGGACCCAGGCTCTTCAGCCTCTCCGGGAGGTGCTCCCTGGAGGGCCTTCCATGGCCTTAAAAGTACTTTCTTCTTATCAGGGTTGTGATTCAGCCGCGAACTCTGCTCCTGCCATACTCGCCGAGAAGCGGGGGACAGGACACGGGGACTCTGTGGTGCAGACTGAGGTCTGGGGCTGAGGACAGTCTCTGGACCAAGCTGGAGGACCAAGGCTGTGGGGCACGTCCCCGCTCGACCAAGCGGCAGGGTGTCCTTTAGCAAGTCGTGTCCCCTTTCTCAGCCCAAAGTTGAGCCTATATAGTGACAGCCTCCCTGGTGCCCTCCCGTGGCATGGCAGCGTTACGCAACACGGTGACCCCCACAGGCCTCCAGGTCCGATATTTTGTGGTTCTGCCTCCAAGTGCGAGAAGCTGGGTGCAACTCTGGGATGGAATGGAACCCACGCCTTACAATCACGTTTGCAAGCCGGCCTTCTGAGTGCTGGGGTCCAGCCTGGGAGAGAGGGAAGAGGGGGAGTCTTCCCTAGGCATAAGCAGCAGGACCACAGAGTGGGGCAGAAGGGGTGCGGCTGGCTGCCAAGGGGCTCCTAGGGACACAGCCACAGAGTTGATTGAAGAGGAAGGGGTGAACCCAGCTGGGGCGCAGGGGCAAGGGGCAGTTCTGAGGAAGAGGACACCTGGCGCAGCCAGAGCGCCAAGGGCAGAGGAGCCAGGGCAGGCAGGGAGGCCACGCAGGAGGGAGGCAGCAGTGGCAGCAGGCGGCTGTGGCGAGGCTGGGGGCACAGGGGCCCTGAGGAGAAGATGGACCCTCTTCCCCCACATGAAGGAGGCATGTGGGTGCCTCCGGGCCTCGACTCTCTTGGCAAAGTGGCCAAGGAGGGGGTGGGCAGGACTCAGGCCTGCCATGGCTGGGGGGTGCAGGGACCGGCAGTTGGGCAGTTTCTGCAGGGTTCGGGTGCGAATCCTGGCTGGATGGATGGAAGTGGTGGCTTCTCAAGGAGTCAGGGTGGAAACCCTAGCAGCCCTGTCTCCGGGGTTTGTAGGGCCTGACATGCCTCCTGGCCAGGGCCAGCGAGTGTGGCCGGGAGTCGGGGCTCCGGCTTCCATGGCTTCGTGGTCACTCTGCCTGCACCCAGCACCATGCACAGAATCCAGGGCAAAAAGACGTAGATCTGCTACTCATAGGGCTAGGGCTGGGCGGGGCAGAGGCAGCCCTGGGCTCACCTGGCTGCTGACAGCGTCTGGGCCGAGGGTCTGCACTGACTCTGCTCCTCCTTACCGCCACACTGACCGTCCCAAGGCCAGGCAACTCCGACCCTGGCCAAGAACCTTGCCAGTGCTTTCCTCCCAAAACACAGTGGCCGATTGCCCTGAGAAGGGCCTGAGCTGGGGGCTGTTGGTGTCCTTCCTCCTTGAGCGGGAAGTGACCATGCTCTGTGGACCACGTGGGCCTGAGACGCTGAGTCCACCCCTCACCTGCAGTTCTGGGGAAAACCGATGAGCGTGTGTGAGAAGACACAAGGTTGCATTAAGGAGTGGTTTGCCATTTGGAAGCCGAGCTCTGTAACAACCACGAGACAAGAGGGAGAGCTGGCCTCCTCGGGAGGAGCCAGTGTGGGGCAGAAAATTAGATCAGGTGCCGTTAGGGGCTATCAGGCCAGCAGAGCGCAGCCTCCCCTCCTTCTGTCTGGGAGGACAGAGCACTCACAGAGCTTTAAATTAAAATCAATTCCCATTAAATCTCTGGCTAATTTGGTTTGCAATTTCTTTCAGCTGGATCAGAGCTGGAGTAAATCAAGGCATCCCCGTTTGAGGCCCAGAGGGACTGTGCTGCCTTTCCCGGTCTGGTGAGGCCAGGGACCCGCTCCGCCCAGGGGGCCCTGGACGGGAAGGGGGAACTCTGTGGTACAGACAGAGGTCTGGTGCTGAGGACAGTCTCTGGGCCCAGCCAAGCTGGTGGACCAAGGCTGTGGGGCACGTCCCTGCTCTGCTAAGCTGCAGGGTGTCCTGCGGCAAGTCGTGTCCGCTTCTCAGCACAAAGTTGAGCCTTTATAGTGACAGCCTCCCTGGTGCCCTCCCATGGCACAACAGCACCATGCAACTCGGTGACCCTGCAGGCCTTCAGGTCCGATATTTTGTGGTTCTGCCTCCAAGTGCGAGAGCCTGCGGGGCTTAGGAACTAACGAGTCCCTGCGTATGTGGGAGAATGTCTGTCCCCATCCAGCTAACTCTTGGTCCTAACTTGGTCCTAACTCTTGGTCCAAGAGTCCTAACTCTTGGTCTTATTCTGCCTCAGAGGACCCCAGCCCCCCGGTGTCCACATGGAGGGGATGCCTACTGTGTACAGGCACAGGGGACATTTGACCCCTGGGGGTTCCCTCAGAGGGAGGATCCTACTCCTGGGTGAGTAAGCAGAGACTCAGAGGGGGACAATGATGTGCTGCAGGTCACATAGCTTAGGGGTGTGGAGTGGGTTAAAGAGTGTACCCCTGAAATGATACTGTTGTTGTTGTTAGGTGCCATCGAGTCAAGTCCGACTCATAGTGACCCTCATAGGGTTTTCAATGGCTGATTGTTTCGGGATTGCCTCGGGAGTGGGTTGCCACATCCTTCTCCCATTTTTGTGGTGCTGGGAATCGAACTCGGGACCTCAGAGATTGCAGAGCGGCGCTCTACCAACTGAGCTAAATCCCAGCCCTGAAATGATATGGAAACTCCTAATCTGGATACCTATACATGTCACCTTATTTGGTTTATGTAGATATAATTGTTGTTATTGTTAAGTGTCATTAAGTGGGGTCCAACTCATAGTGACCCTAAGTTTAATAGAACAAAACACTACCTGACACTGTGCCATGCATACAATCTTTTTTTTTCTATGTTTGAGCCCATTGTTGCAGTCGCTGTGTTTATTCTCATTTTGAGTCATGCCGCATCAGCAAATGGAGGTCCCAGGGGCTTAACTCCATTCCATCATTAAAGTTGACTCCCTATCCCAGTTGTCTTTTGAGGGCCTTCCAACCTGGGGACCCCATTTTCCAGTACTGTATTTGACAGTACTGCCATTCATGGAGTTTTCAATGGCAAATTATTTCAAGAATGGGCTGCTGGCTCCTTCTCCATGGTCTGTCTTACTCTGGAAGCTGAGTTGGAACCTGTCCACCATGGGTGGCCCCGCTGGATTCTGAAATATTCTTGGCATAGTTTTCAGTATCACAACAACATGCAAGCTCCCACAGCACGAAAAGTTGACAGACACGTGGGGGTAGATAAAACTGTTGTTAGGTGCTGTCAGGTTGGGACGGACTTACCCACACTGTGTACAACAGACAAAGCACTCCCCTACACTGTGCCATTCCTGGCACTATTGTCAGTGCTTCTCCACTATTCATAGGGTTTTCAATGGCTGATTGTGTCTGGGGGGAGTGGGCTGCCAGGTCCTTCTGCCAAGCCTACAGCACCTGGTGTTCCTAGGCGGTCTCCCATCCAAGGACTAACCAGGCCCGACCCTGCTTAGCTTCCGAGATCTGATGGGATCGGATGCCACAGTGGTGCGGCTGTAGGCCGAGGCTCTCAGATTGTGATCATCCAGGGTTGAGGGTGACCAGTGTCACAAAAGAAAGGAGAGGAGATTTGATGGAGAGCTGCAGGGAGAGGGCGCATGAAGACAGGCAGAGATGGGGTGATGCAGCCCGTCCAGGGGCCCCTGGAGCCCCCAGGCTGGAGGAGCCAAGATCCTGTGCTAGAGCCTATGGTCATCTCCGTGTGTCCACTCCACGGCAGGGGCCACCCTTAGCTCTGCTGATGCACATCCACCCAGGCGGCAAGGGAAGAAGGCAAGTGGACAACAGTGGTGACGGGCCCCTCATGTCTCAGGGTCCTCAGAGCCCCTGTTAACTTGGGGCTGTCTAGAGAGGCTGAGCCTGCAGCTGTAGCCCTGTCGTCTGATCCCGTCAGATCTCAGAAGCTAAGCAGGGTCGGGTCTGGTTAGTGCCTGGATGGGAGACCACCTGGGAACACCAGAAGCTGTAGGCTTGGGAGAAGGACCTGGCAACCCCCTCCCAAAAATTAATCTGCCATTGAAAACCCTACGAACAGCAGAGAAGCACTGACAATAGTGTTTCCCCTGTTGTACAGAGGGTCGCTATGAGTCGGATACTGACTCGATGGCACCTAACAACAACAGCAAGAGAGGCTGAAGGGGCTCCCCACGCCTAGGACGTCATGTCACACCTCATGGCTCTAGGCCAGCCCAGGCAGGTCCTCACCACCCTCCTTTCAAGCAAAGCTGTGCCCCATTCTGTGAGGGTGAGAACAGAGGCCCCCAGCTATGACAGGGAGGACCCTGCACACCTAGACAGGGTCCCTGCAAGGTCACACTGCAAGGGGGGTCAGGGCTGGCTGCACCTGGCAGCCGGCTCTGCCCGCGCTCCTGGTCCTTAGCCATGAGCTGTCCCTATGGCTCCGGTTTCTGCCCTTCTAGGCCCTGTCTCCCCTCCTGGCCCAGAGGCCACCCCTAGCCTCCCACTCTCAGAACGAGGGGAGGGGCCTGACTGGGTGGGCCGTGGTCGGGCAGGGGCTCCGGAAGCTGAGCCGAGGAACTGGAAGGCCGGGGACACCCAGCCCAGGAGGCTCGGGGCCTCTGGTCCTCTCTGCAGGCCGACTGTTGGTGTAGAAGGTGCCGTGGTGGGAGCAGTCTGAGCTGGGCCGGGGTGCGGGCGCCCTAGACCCAGCCAGCAGCCGGGAGCCCACTGCCCCTCCAGGACCCACCCGGGGGTGTCTTCCTGGCTACCCGGTGAGCAGGCAGGACCTGAGCCTTGCTTCCATCCGTGGCACACGTGTGGGAGATGGACGGGCCTCAGTCCTGTGACGACCTTCCACCAGACAAGATCTGCCTTAGCCTGGAGCCAGAGACCCGGGAAGGACGTGGCCGCCTTGGAGACCCCACGAGGCAGGATCTGCAGGTGGCCCCTGGGGCCTGTGACGCCAGGCAGCAGCCACAGAGCTGGGCACGAGTCCCATCACCACAGGGAAACGAATCCTGCTGGCCACATGGGGGCCGTGGAAGGCAGGAGAGCGGCTAGGTGAGGACACGCCGTGCCACTGCCTGCCTCACAGCCCCGGGCCCCACAGAGCCGAGCCTGGACCGGGCTCCAGCGTCGCTGAGACAATGGCTGGGTTACTGGAAGCCGATGAAAGGGGGGCCTCTGTGAGGCAGCACGGAAAATGAATGCAGGCGGGCTGGGACGAGGGGGGGCAAGTCAGAGCCTGGCTCCGCCCTTGCTGCCCGGGCAGCAGTAGGAGGTCGCCTGGCTGCTCCTGCGCTCACCTGAGAGCCAGGGCGCTGCCCCCACTGGTGTCGAGGAGGGAGCTGGATGGCTCCGTGCAGCTGACCCCAGGGAGGGCGCAGGTGTCCTTGGCCCTGGAGGGCAGGCTTGCTCACTTCAGCAGGACCTCTGGGACCTCGGGCATGGTGCAGGAAGACCCTGCAGTGCCCGCCACCATGCCAGCCCAGACCCAGGGCACGTGCAGCCTCACGGCCCCTCCCTTGGACACGGAGCTGGCCTCTGACCTATGGTAGGGAGGAAGCCAGGTGACCCTTCCCTAAGGAAGTGCAGGGCCTGAGTCCTGTGAGGAAGCACTGGGCTGCGTCTCTGCGGTCACTTGCCTGCAGGGTCCTCTCCTTCCTGGGAGCTGTTGGAGGCAGGTAGAGAGGGCAGCTAGCTGCAGAATGAAGGCTGCCCCCAGGGAGTGGGTGGAGGGTGGGAGGAGCCCGGGCGAGCCCCCCGGGATGGGAAGCCTCCAGGGAGAGGGGTGGGCGGAGGCAGGGGCTCCTGCTTTGCTGGGCCCCTGCTCAGCGGCTTGGGCAGAATTGGCCCGTCTCCAGGCTGCAGCCAGACTGGGGCCCCACGCGGGGCACCGGCTCTGCCCCCTCCCCTGGAGTGCGCCTGGCGGACTTCGCAGTGTGCAGGGCGTCTGGGCCCGTCCTGTGGGCACCGAGCCCAGCCTCCCCTTGGGGGACCGTCCGCTTCTGAAAGGCCCAGAGAAGCATGCCTGGGGCATGTGCCAAAACGCCGCGTCTCCATCTTTCTGAGCAGACAGACCCAGACTGAGGGTCTAGGGAGAATGGCTGGGGTCAGCAGGGAGCCCCCAGGAACAGCATTGCACCCCCACTCTGTCCCTGCAGCACAGACAGACCCTACCCACCCTGGGCCTCTCGGACTCCCAGGGCTCCCCACGCAGCCTGGGGTGCCAAGCGGAGTCTGTGCAGATGGCCAGCGCTGCCCAAGAGGAGCAACGCGAGGGACCACAGAGGGGCACCCCCTGCAGGAGCAGTCCCCACCTCCCCTCTTTGTGGTTAGTCTTGGCTTCCAGAGGCTTCTGCCTGCTTCCCAGGCCCTGGCCACACCCCTTTCGCAGCCTCTGGGAGACAGAGCTTCCCAGGTAGAGTCCCCTCCCACACACGCCAGGCGGGGCGGCTCGATTCCGAGCCTGGATGCACATCTGCCCTTCTGTGCCAACAAGATAATAAAAACACACAGGATGGTTTGAATTTTCTAGACGCTTTTCCACCCGAACATACAGAGGTGAGCGGAGGCGCAGGAGTGAGGGGCGCCCCGAGGAGGGCGGTGGGGAGCCAGCGTGCTCTTCCCCCACAACCAGCTGTTGAGGTCCAGCCCCTCCACCAAGGGCAGCCTCGATGCCACCGCCTCCAGGCAGCTCTGCAGGGTCACTGGCGGCCTCCTCCCCTGCGATGTAACAATACAGTGACAACTGCAAACATTTTAAAAGCAAGGCGGGCCCCACTTTCCCTTTCTTCTGCAGTATATAAGACGTGGTGTTGTATACTTAAATGTACTAGGGCACCTCCAACATCCCACAGGAGAGTCCCCTTCCTGCTGTCCGCTCCTCCAGTCTCCTGTCTCGGGGGACAGGCTCAGGAGGCTCTCCCCGCAACGGAGGGATGGCCCTGTCAGCTCGCTCCTCACGTCTCGGGTTTCCCCTGAAGGCAGGTGGCAGAGCCCCCGGCCACACACACACAGGTCCACCCTGGCCAGTTCCAGGGCCCTTGCTTGAGATGGGCTGTGCGTGTTGTCCGCCCGCCTGTCCCACGCTGCTGCACCTCTGCTTCCTCCAGCCTGCGGCTCCGCCTGGGACAGGAAGCCTAGGGCCTGGGGGAGAGGAGGGAGGGACTGGCTGCCTGCAGCTGGCCACCTGGGCCTCCGGAGGCCACTGAGTCGTTGGTTCCCAAACAATGCTGCCCCCTCCCCCCATGCATCCTGCCCTCCGAACTAGCTACAGACCCGCCCACTCAGCCTGCATCCAGCTGCTCAGAAAAGTCGTCCCCAATCAACAGCTGCGCGTGGCACGTGTCTCCGTGGGGAGCGCCGTGGTGCTGAGCCCCGGGAGGGCTGCAGGCGCATCTGTACGGCCAGGCGAGTTTATTTTCTTGTGAAAACAACAATTTAAGGGAAAGGTTGCCAGGGACAACTTGGAATGACAGAGCAATAGGAGGCTGGGAGATTTGATAAGGGGCCCGGCGCTCCCCAGAGGTGCTAACCCGGAGGTGCTTTAATACCGGCTCCTGGCTCAAGAGAGAGCTTCGGCATTCTTCAGCCCAGCCTCTCAGTGCATGGGCCCCATCGCCACGGCCTGGAGACAGTGGGGATGTCTCGTGTTTCTAGTCTGTGTATTAGCACTGTGTTGGCAGACTCGTACCAACCTCCCCAACAGCACCAAACTTGGTGCAGAGTGGGGGCAGGGGAGGTCAAGCCAGGATGGCTGCCCTCTCCTGTAGGGGCCAAATGCATGACACAGGAAGTGGAAAACACCCATGACTTAAAAAACAAAACAAAGTAACAAGAAAAAGGGGTGTTGCATGATCATTCCTAAGCAATTTATCTCCCTGAGTAAGTAAGGCTGTCTGGAAGACCTATAGTCTGCAGCCGCAGCCCCGTGGCATCCGATCCCCTCAGATCTTGGCAGCTAAGCAGGGTCGGGCCTGGTTAGTACTTGGATGGGAGACGGCCTGGGAACACCAGGTGCTGTAGGCTTGGGAGACGGACCTGGCAACCCACTCCCCAAAAGCAATCAGCCATTGAAAACCCTGTGAATAGCAGAGAAGCACTGACAATAGTGCTTTGCCTGTTGTAGGTAGGGTTGCTATCAGTCGGATACTGACTGGCCGACACCTAACAACAACAGAAAACCTATATCCATATCCGCTTATCAGTACTTTTTCTACACACTGAAAGATAGCTTAGAGAAAAGAGAGAAAATAATCCAATTTAAATTCTCCATATAAACAAACCACCTAAGAAAAGCCTTAACTAGAAAATTCCTGGACTCATACAAGACACCCTGTCCTTGTCAGGTAGGTGGCTATAACAAAAGGCCACACACGGTGGGTGCCTTCAGCGACAAGTTCTTGCCACTCAGTGCTGAGAGCTAAAAACTGGGCGTCAGGAGCCCATAGGTTCAGGGTGTGTGAGGACGGCCATGGGTCTGCAAAACAGGGCATCTCTCATGTCCTCCTGGTAAGGAGCAGGGGGAGCCAAGGGAGCCCTTGGGGCGCCTCTGGTGGCACACTGATCTCACCTGGGGACTCTAACTAATCAATGTGGTTGTTGTTGTTAGGTGCTGTCGAATTGTTGTCGGACTCATAGGGACCCTACGTACAACAGGTGAAACCATATTGTTACTACTTCTCTTCTCTTCATAGGTTTTCAATGGCAAATTTTTTGGGGTGTGGAGCGTGGGTTGCCGGGCCCATCTCCCAAGCCTACAGCACCTGGTGTTCCCAGGCAGTCTCCCATTCAAGCACTAACCAGGCCCCACCCTGCTTAGCTTCTGGGATATGGTGGGATCAGATGCCACTGTGGTATGGCTGCAGGCTAACTAATCAATAGCAGTTAGTTAATACTACTGTGAGATCCTAGGGAATAGATGGACATTGAAAATAGTTTATCTGAAGGAAACTGTAATTTAAACACCATATAGACAGCAATCTAAAATAGTCATGGAATCAAATTAAAGAAAAATATTGTTATGATGGCAGCTTCAAGAAAAAGAAATATCATCCATGGTAGTGGAGAGAGTGTCTGTGTTAGTAGACATCAAGAAATCCAAATGTTTCTTGCTATTTAACCCAACAATCCAATAATCCAAACTAGGGAAGAAGATGTCATGCACAAACATTTAGAAAAGCAGGAAAAACACTGTGCTAAAGGTAGGCCTGCAGAATATATTAAGCAGAACCTGGTGTGCTCATGAACTGGCACATGGTGAGGTTCTCTGTAATGTAGTTTGATCTCAACACATAGGACAAGCCAGCAAGGAGACCCACTGGTGTGCCCATGAAGGGTGTCACGGGTCTGGGATGGGCTGACTGCTCTTCCTTCTGTTATTCTGCTGCCTCTGAATTTCCTTATAAGTATGTATAACTCTTATCACCTAAAAATCTCAACAAATATTTATTTTAAGTGAGTTTGTGAAGTTACCATGGTTTAATCTTCCACTTTG
Source organism: Pedetes capensis (assembly GCA_007922755.1). Taxonomy (NCBI): domain Eukaryota; kingdom Metazoa; phylum Chordata; class Mammalia; order Rodentia; family Pedetidae; genus Pedetes; species Pedetes capensis. The sequence goes on along the minus strand of VMDO01004965.1, from coordinate 23,181 downwards.
TATGGGGCATTTTTGCTCTATCAATGACAAGGCTGATTATAATAAGATATTAGAGATGACCTCAATTTCCAAAACTATAGAAGTGGACATAGGGCAAATTCAGCCGCTAGTATACTCTGCACTCTTTCAAAATGACATTGGAGGAAAGAACTTAATGATATGGAAGTGCTCCACACTACCCGACCTGGCAGAGTGCTGTGAGTGATGCTTCGTTTTTGGACAGACCTAGTGACTGCAGAGCCTGCAGCCGTAGCACTGTGGCATCTGATCCCGTCAGATCTCGGAAGCTAAGCAGGGTCGGGCCTGGTTAGTACTTGGATGGGAGACCGCCTGGGAACACCAGGTGCTGTAGGCTTGGGAGAAGAACCCGGCAGCCCACTCCTAAAAAACAATCAGCCATTGAAAACCTTACCAATAGCAGAGTAGCATGACAATAGTGTTTTGCCTGTTGTATGTAGGGTCGCTATGAGTCAGATACCGACTTGATGGTACCTAACAACAACAGTGGGGCTGGGATTTAGCTCAGTTGGTAGAGCGCTGCGCTGCAGTCTCTGAGGTCCCAAGTTCAATTCCCAGCACCGCAAAGATGGGAGAAGGGCCTGGCAATCCACTCTCAAGGCAATCCTGAAACAGCCATTGAAAACCATATGAGGGTCGCTATGAGTTGGATACCAACTGGACGGCACCTAACAACAACAACAACAGTAACTGCAGATGATGCATACTCTGGTGCCTTGGGGGCAGATTGAGGGAAACACTTATCTTTTTTGGAGAGGAGAGTCCTTGGGGGTTGAACCAGGACCTTGCACATATTTTGCAAGTATTCTACCACTGGGTTGCACATGCAGCCCATTTTAAAAATATTTTGAATCAGGGTCTTGCTAATTACCCAGGCTGACTTTGGCCTTAAACATGTAGTCTTCCTGCCTCTGCCTCTTGAGTGGCTGTGATTACATGTGTATGCTACTACTCCTGGCTTTGTTTTCTTCTTTGTATTGTTCTAAATCTACATTTCCTTAAAAAATATGTTCTACTTTCCGAATCAGAAAAAAAAAATCAAAACCCAGTGTTAAAGACAAAGGACATTTCAGTAAACATATGAGGACAAATGGAGGTCCCCATTAAAAGTGAGAGAGACCAGGAGACTCACCTCTCCTTGGGGTGCTGGGGATTCAGTGTGTGATTGATACACTGTTAAGACTGATGTTAGTGTTAATGATAAAGCTTTTAATTCTTGCTTTACGTGTTCCTTCTGCAAAGCAAGCACTGGTGTTGGGGATGGGGTGATCTAATTCCCTGATTGACAGCTACCAGGCTCTCCCTTGTGGCTCTGGCTGTTTTGGAGGAAAGAACTATTATCTAGCTGAGCTGCCCTCACACCAGCACCTGCTGTTGTAAACATTCCATGGACATCTGGAGGAAGCTACAAAACTGCAACTGTTAGCTACAACTCCAGCTCCTGAAGGTGCAGCCCCAGCCATGGCCGTTTTAAACACTTTGCAGTTTGCACTGGACATTTTTGCTCTCACAATCCTCAGCAAACTCTAGATGACCCTGTGACCAACCCAGGCCAGAGGGGAAGCAATTCTCCGGGTGACCCAGAAAAGGGACTGCTGTAATTGGAGCAAAAGGGATGGCTGTGATTGGGCAAAAGGGACTATGCTGTGATTCGTGCAAAGAAAAACCTTCATTTGCTTGAGAGCTTTCTTTTCATCGGGAATTGGCAGGGAAACACCCTCCTGTGCCGACCCCCACTGTTGCAATATTAGGTCCAATAAAAGGTTTCTCTGAAGTGGTCTTTGCCTACTCCCAGTAGTGCAGGATGAGTTGGTAGCATGCAAAAAGAAGCAGTGGAGACAGCAGAATGGGGATGACAATGGTGGTGAGGGACAGCAGAGACTGTGGACCAGCAGTGACAGAGACAGCAGAGCAGCCAGAATGCCAAGCTGCAGAAACAGTGAGACATCTGACCACCTGATGGCTGAAGAAGAGGCGAGGCTGCAAGACCAGCAACTGGCAGCAGCAGCAGCAGCAGCAGCAGCAGAAGGGCCAAAATTGCTGCCTTCTAAATGGTATCGACAGGGAAAGTGGCCACAGCAATAAGAGGCAGCTAGACAGTTTGAGAGAGTGACCAGGGTATTGGGGTTCCACTCAGGCCCGGCAGAGGTCAGAACCTTGCCCTGACACCACTTGGGTATCAGGGACCCACAGAACCGGGTAGATGTAATGGCCAGTGGCTCCAATGAAGGGCCTCAGGAGACCTTCAACAGGGAAAACAGGAAAGGAAGGTTTATTGGGTACTCCCCAAGTGGGGTGCAACAAGCAAGCAACTCCTAAGCAAGAGCTATAAGTGCTGGCTCTGAGTACTGGAACAGCTCAGCCTTAAAGGCACAGCTATAAGCAGTTGGTGTTCCACTGGGCTGGAGGTCTGGTGGTCTTGACTCTCGCAGTTTGCCTTCTCTGCCTCCCTTCTTCCCAAGGATGGGAGGAATTGGAAGGCTCTTCGTGGCTTGATTGTAGCCTTCGGCGCTTTGGGGCCCCTGGTCTTGACGCGTGGGCTTGCTTGAAGAGTCTGCTGGAGTAGGGAGTGCTGGTTGAGGGGTCCAGGTAGCAGTTGAGGGAGGGTCAGAAGTGGTAGGGGTGAAGGGGATCCGGGAGCCCTGCTTATATAGGGTCCTGGAGGGGCATGTGACTGGGATTAGCCAATCAGGGCACACACCTGACAGGTACAGCAGGTAAACTGTCATACCTGCCAGGTAGGGACAGTTATCTAACGAAAATGCAAGGATAGCCAATCAGGATTAAGGTAGTTGAGGCAGGCCAGGCTGGTCAGGCGCCATCTTCACTCACTCGATGGGAGGGGTAGGTGTGAGTGAGTGAGATGTGGCCCTGGGGTCAACTAGGGGTCAGCCCCTCAGGCTAACCTGAGGGACCCTAGCTATGGGGTAGATTTTAAAAATCCCCAACACCAGGGCAGGAAGAAGAGAGAGAAAAGGTCATCAAGAGCCCCGGTTGCTGGAAGAGTTCCAGAGAGCTGTTGAGTCCTTAGGGTCAAGGGTCCCAGATGCCGTAGGGGCAGGAGCTGTAACACTGGCCACGGTCTAGGACCGAGGAATCCTGATAGCCAGTCCTGCTCAGAAGCTACAACACCAGCTATTGTTTAGGACTGAGGAATCCTAAGACCTAGGTCCACAGGGGAAGCTGCAATGCCAGCTGCCATTGAGGACTGAGGAATCTCTACCTCCTCAGAATACCTAAGAGCCATAGCACTTATGGGAGGAGGAGTCCCTGGCTCCTGGGCCTACACAGGAGCTGTAAGACTTGCAGGGCTGGGGAATCCTCACTCCCTGGCCCAGGTAAAAACTGCAACAGTCGAAGGCTCCACTTGCTGCTGCTGCTCCTGTATGTCTGTGGTCACTGCTTACTGAGATCCAATGCCAAGGACACAATTGCTGCTTAAGACTCACATTTCAAAGGTGTCTCCCTGCCTACCCACAATTTCTACCCAGGTGGAGCAAAAGGAACACAGCCAGCTGATTGGTGATGTAAAAATGAAGACGAATCCTCCCTTACTGTGCACAAAACTAGTCAAAATGGACCCCAGGCTAATGCAAGGGTAAAACTGTGATAGCCTTAGGGCAGAATTTAGCAGGAAACCTTTGTGACTATGGATTATAAGTAAATAGAAACAATAACTCCTTAAATAAAGACACTAAAACAAAAGTAGGGAAATTTGACGATAATAAAGTTAAAACTTCTGTGTCACAAAAATGTCATCAAGAATGTGCAAAGAAAGCACACAGAATGGGAGAAAGTATCGTATTTTGGAGAGATCGGCATCCAGAACATATAAAGTACTCTTATGGTTCAACAATAAAAAGATAACCCAATTAGAAAATGGGCAAGGATCTGAATGGGCATTTCTTCAAAGAATATACACAAATGTCTACTGAGCATTCCATGAAGGAAATGCAAATCCAGTGGACTCTCCAGACATCCCTTCAATCCCAGTGGGGTGTCCACAATCAGAAAAGACACACAGCAGGCGCTGAGGAGCGTGTGGAAAGGTTGGAATAGTAGTGTGGTGCCCGAGGCAGGGCAAAAAGGTTCAGCTGTGGAAAGCAGCCTGGCAGTTCTTCAAATGGTTAAGCACCGAGTTACCATGTGGCCCAGCAGGTCCACTCCTGGGTGTCTACACATTAAACCACGCCCAAAGAAACTTGCGTAGAGGATTCCTTGCGGCACCCTTCACAATATACCAAAAGTGGAAGCAACCCAATTTCCCACGGGCCGATGCAAGGAGGAATCTCACGTAGTGTCGCACAAGGCAGTAGACAGGAGCGAAGTGCTGACACAGACGCCAGCGCGGACGCCCGAGAAGACGTTACACTGAGGGAAGAAGGCAGTCACATCAAACCACATGCTGCGTGACTTCACTTAGATGAAATGTCCAGACGAGGCAAATTTTCAGAGACGGAAACTAGATTAGTGGTTGCCAAGGGCTAGGGCAGGAGGGAGGGCCGTGGGACACACTGTTAACAGGACGTGGTTTCTTTGGGGGAGGGGGATGAAAACGTTCTAAAATTAGAACAGGGCGAAGGCTGTGTAGCTTTGGGAACGGACGAAAGCCATTGCATCTTGCCCTTTAAGTGGGCGAAATGCACGGCCTGCAAACCGTATCTCAACTAAGTTCTTCAAATACAGGGCTCAGGGAGTGAGGAGAAGGGAGGAGGGAGGAGCGGAGGAGGGTCAAACCCATGGCTGAGCCACGGCTGCTGTGCTCCAGATGTGGGCAGCGGCTTCTTCCCACGCTGCTTGGCTCCTCCCCACATGGCCGAGGCCTGGGCCTCACTGTCTCATCTTCAAGAATCAGGACACTGTGTGCAGAGAGGAGGGGCTCGGCTCCCACTGTGGTGGGGCCTGGGAAGTGGCCTGCCCTCTGCCTCCTACTGTAGCTGCTGCCTGTCAGGCTGAGGGTGGGGTGAGCAGGGTGCTGGCTCAGCAGACAGCATAGTTCACCAGGATCACTGTGGGAGAACTGCGGGGCGGGAGGAGGGCAGGCTGTGCACAGGCTCAGGGAGGCTGGCTGGGCTGGCCTCTGGCCCTGAGCTCTGTATATCGCCCTGCAGCTTCCTTCTTGTTGTTGTTGTTAGGTGCCGTCGAGTCGGTATCCGACTCATAGCTACCCTACATACAACTGGTAAAACACTATTGTCAGTGCTTCTCTGCTGTTCATAGGGTTTTCAATGGCAGATTGATTTTTGGGAGGGGGTTGCCAGGTCCGTCTCCCAGGCCTACAGCACCTGGTGTTCCCAGGCGGTCTCCTATCCAAGTACTAACCAGGCCCAACCCTGCTTAGCTTCTGAGATCTGACGGGATCGGACGCCACAGGGCTACGGCTGTAGGCCTACAGCTTCCTAAGCACTGCTAACGCCCCTCTGAGCCTTCATCTCTGGGTGGGCTTCATGCCGCCACATCACCTCTCACCCTTGTCTACTACTGACCACGCCCTTCTGGCTGGACAGGTATTCTGAGGGCTCCAAGAGCACAGAGGCAGGAGCAGCCCAGAGGAGTGGGAAGGACATCTAGAATCAGCCCCAGGAGCCATGGAAGGGGGCCAAAGCGCCGTCTCACGAGGGTGGGCAGAAGACAAACCCTTTGATCTGTAGCTTTGAGACACGTAGCAGCCACGTGGATGAAGCTAGGCCTGGACCCACTCCTCTCCCATAGCACACCACGTGGACCAGGAGAGGGCTCAGAAATTAAGTGCCTGCCTTCACAACCTGTGTCAGAGGAAAGCCTCTGTCACGTGACTTAATCAGAAGCAGTCCAGCCAAGATGAGTGAATTTGTCTGCGGAAAATTAAGACGAGGGATGTCCAATGTTTTGGCTTTCCTGGGTCACATTGAATAAAGAGGAACTATCCTGGGCTGCACATAAATTATGCAATATAATTGGTGTACATAAATAATAAGACTTCATATGTTTTCATTATAAATTTGCAGAAATGAGAACAATATAGAACTAGTTGGAATTTTGACCTTGTTTTTGTAAAAAGAATCTGTCAATGTCTGGCTCAATGGAAGTGGTCCTAATTCTTAGTGAGTTCTTAAGTAGATTTTGTGATGGCCAATTTCTGGTGTCTAGAATTGGTTACCTACACCCGTACCACTGTGGCATCCAACCCCACCAGATCTCGGAAGCTAAGCAGGGTTGGGGCTGGTTAGTACTTGGGTGGGAGACCGTCTAGGAACACCAGATGCTGTAGGCTTGGGAGACGGACCCGGCAACCCACTCCCAAAAATCAATCGGCCACTGAAAACCCTATGAATAGCAGAGAAGCACTGACAATAGTGTTTTGTCTGTTGTACATAGGGTCGCTATGAGTCAGACACCAACTCAATGGCACCTAACAGCAACAACAACACAACGGAATTGGTTAGAATCAGATTTCCAAAAATATTATTGGCAATTGCAGGTTTTACCTGCCAAGTTGACAAAAAGTCCTGTAATCCCTAATGTACCTGTAAGTGGCTCAGAACAACCTCAAACCACTCTGAACTCAGCCCGATTCTGTTTGACTGAGCAGGTGGTGGGCCGTGATGTTAACCTGCCTCACGTTACCCACTGTGACCTATATTTGCTTATTCGAAGGTCAGAACTGGATACCGTGATGCCATCCCAGTAAAGAAGGGGTACATGTCACTAAGCACGCGTGGTGTCACTTTGGAACTTCGAAATCAGGACTATGCATGGGGTCATGGTGAAAGAAATGCTAAAAACAGGTGATGTTGAGAGATTTCATGGGGCTGCGTGGCTCGATGTCCTCGCCCATGTGTGCCGGGTGGGGCATGGGTTGGGCCCACAATAAAATGTTTGAGATTAAAATCACAGGTGCAGGGCTAATACCACTGCTGGGCCAGCAGTTCCTAATAAGGAAGGAAAGGCCCAGCAGTAAAACGGACACGCGATGAGAAGAGATGGTTTGTAAATAACACAAAAATGTAGCGTTCTCCTTAAATGTGGGAAGGTGCCCCAGTCTTGCTGGTGTAAAGAAAGGTGAATTCCAGCAACATGCAGTGTCCGGTTTCCATTGCTTTCTTATCAGATTGGCAAAGCCCCAGAGATTTGACAACTTGCTGTGCTGTGAGGTTCTGGAGACACAGGTATCCTGGTGGGGACCAGGAGTGATGCCACTCCTCCAGAGAGGAGTATGCAGCCAGGTCACTTGCACGTGCGGCCCTTGACCCATCCATGTCACTTTTATTTTTGTTGTTATTAGGTGCCTGTCTGACTCATAGCGACCCTCATAGGGTTTTCAATGGCAGATTGTTTCGGGATTGCCTTGGGAGTGGGTTGCCATGTCCTTCCCCATTTTTGCGGTGCTGGGAATCGAACTCGGGACCTCAGAGACTGCAGAGCGGCGCTCTACCAACTGAGCTAAATCCCAGCCCCTGTCACTTTTATGTTGTTGTTGTTGTTAGGTGCCATCGATTCGGTATCCGACTCATAGCGACCCTCTGTACAACAGGGGAAACACTACTGTCAGTGCTTCTCTGCTGTTCATAGGGTTTTCAATGGCGGATTGATTTTTGGGAGGGGGTTGCCAGGTCCTTCTCCCAAGCCTACAGCTTCTGGTGTTCCCAGGTGGTCTCCTATCCAGGTACTAACCAGGCCCAACCCTGCTTAGCTTCTGAGATCTGACGGGATCGGATGCCACAGGGCTAACGCTGCAGGCTGTCGCTTTTATAGTCTGTGCCAAATCTTTGCTGGCAACAGGCAATGGCATTCACACAAGGCTGCTCGCTGTGGTTATTGCTGGTGATGGCAAGAACAGAAACCTCCCAAGTGTCTCTGGGGAGATGGCTTGTCTATGTTCTGGTCCGTCCCACAAGGAGTGGAATGTAGCCACAGGGAGGCTGGGGGGGGGGCCGGGATGCTGGGACACCGAGGACTGGATGCTGGGTGAAGAATGCAGTGCAGCACAGGATTTAGAGGGGGCTCCTGGAAGGGTTACAGGGCTGGGATTTAGCTCAGTTGGTAGAGCGCTGCGCCGCAGTCTCTGAGGTCCCAAGTTCTATTCCTGCAAAAATGGGAGAAGGGCCTGGCAATCCACTCCCGAGGCAATCCCAAAACAGTCAGCCATTGAAAACCCTATGAGGGTCGCTATGAGTAGGATACCAAGTCGATGGCACCTAACAACAACAACAACCTGGGAGGGTTGCAGAGAGATTCTCCTGTGCTTTGCGATGAAAAGGGAACCCCCAAACTGGGAACAGGGGCTACCCAGGGCGGCAGGAAGATGGTGGGGGTGGGGGTGGGGAGAAGGGAAGCAAGACTCGAGGCTGACCTTGACCTTCCTGTGGGCCTTGTTTACTCTGGAGCCACAGGAATGCTTCACTGAAGAAGAAGAGTCATAAAAAAACAAGAAAGGAATCTCTGCAAATTGGAGGCGGACAGGAGCAAGTCAATCCACGTCTTGGCCAGGTTGGTAAGACAGACTTTCATGCGGCTTGAAAAGAAGTATTTTGAGCGGCAAGTCTTCGTGAGATATATTCTGTGAACAACAATAAAAAATAAATGACATTCTTTTAAAAAGTTCTAAGAAAAATGAGCAAAGAAAGGAAGGGAAGGACCTATTTGCTTTCCTTATGGGAACGGACAGTACCTGGATCCTGCTGTCGGAGACACGGAGAAGGCAGGTCAGCCTGGCGGCCCCCAGGGCAGTAGGGAGAGGGCACAGCCTGCGGCCGACGGGAGGTTCCAGAGCTCTGAGGCCTTTTTGCTGGCTCTGTGCTCTGTGCTCCGTGCTCTGGGTGGAGTGACAAGGAGACTCAAGTGCACAGGGGAGGTGGGAGCCTCAGGGGAGACCCTGGGAGCTGACGCCCCCTGCTCCTCCTACCTGCCCCCTGCTCCCCACAGTGGCCCCCATCCCTCCTCAGGTATCTGTCTCTCCTGCCTCCTCCCCCAGGAAGCCTCCCACCTTCCCCCACCAGGAACTATTCCCCTTCCGCCTCCTAGGGGCGCCTCTCTCCAGGTTGTGCCCCTCCCAGCAAGGCCTGGTCCCTGTCCCCACCCCCAGCACACGGTGCCTGCTGAGAAGGCCGCTGGCAGTGAGGGTGAGGGAGCCTGGCTGCCCAGCCTGAAGGGCTGCTGACAGGAGGCAGCTGGCTCCCAGTGATGGGCTGCCTAGTACAGGCCTAGGTCCCTCGTGACACCTCTGGGGCAGCCATGGAAATGGGTGCCTGGAAGGGGCTCAGGCTTAGCCTCAGCAGGGCAAATGCAGCCCAGGGAAAGTGTAGGGAGAAGTTGGGAGGAAATTGGCAAAAAAACCAAAACAGCTAAATCTAGGGAAAATGAAGGTAACTTGGTCAGACATTTGTACAAAACCCTTCACAAATTCCCTGAACCTGATTGGACAATTGAACTCAAAGCTGATTGGCTCAGGCCATTCCATGGGCAAGCTATATAAGGAGCTGCACTGCGGCAGCTAGACACTTTCTCTCGCATCCAGCAAGGAAAGGACCTTTTTGCCCCGGATCTTCGACCAACAAGGAAAGACCCCGTTCTCACCCAGACCACCAATGAGGAAACAGCTTTCCCACTTTCTCACCCGGACCTTCGAGGAAGGAGGTCTTTTGAAGAAAGAACGCTCTCCCGCCTTGACCATCAACAAGGAAAGAACTTGCTCTCTGTCTGATCACCGATGAAGCAAGAACTGTCTCCTCGTGACCACCGAGACCACCAACACGGGTGTTTGTCCGTGGAAGGCAAAGGCGTCCGAGGATTTTCCTTTCTCCCATCTCCGCCGGCACCCCAAGGGCCGCAGGAGTCCATGCCCCTCACTCGAGGGTCCTGAGTGAATTGTGTTTAATATCTGTGTGTGTGGTGGCACTGCCTGTCAGAACACCTGGGCCAGACTGGGATGTGCACGCCCCACAGGAAAGGGCTAGAAGGGCGGGGAAGGTAGAAGAGACAGGAGCAGCTCTAGGGTGCCGGGGCCTTTTCTTCCTGGTTGCATCCCTCCCACCCCACACGTGCAGAAACCAAGGGGAAGGGTGGCCATCTGGTCAAGACCCACAGGTGGTGAGCTGCAGACCCGTGCTCTTGGGTGCTGCGTGTGTGGACCACACTTGATGTTCACAGACCCCGGTGCCCGCCCAGGAACCAGGGGCCCCTGCTCCGATCTGGCTGTGAGACACTGGGAATCTCTGTCCCGCCAGCCCCTGCGGGTCCAAGTCCAGCAGATTCTGCTGCGTGGTGGGGAGGGCCCGCAGCTCCTCCCAGACAGCAGGCGCTTCAGCTCGGCTCAGCACGCAGGGCAGAGACGATGACAGGTGCCGCCGCCCCTGGCAGCCCATCACTGGGAGCCAGCTGCCTCCTGTCAGCAGCCCTTCAGGCTGGGCAATCATCTCCCTCGCCCCGCCCCGCCAGCAGCCTTCTCAGCAGGCACCGTGTGCTGGGGGTGGGGACAGGGACCAGGCCCTGCTGGGAGGGGCATGCCCTGGACAGAGGCGCCCCCAGGAGGCAGAAGGGGGATAGCTCCTGGCAGGGGAAGGTGGGAGGCTTCCTGGGGAGGAGGCAGGAGAGACAGACACCTGAGGAGGGATGGGGGCCTGTGGGGGCAGGGGGCAGGTAGGAGGAGCAGGGGGTCTCAGGCCAGGGAGGGCCGGCTGGACGGCAGGGCCGAAGCAGATCATTCTCACAGGGCTTCTTGGGGGGCACTCGAGGGCGTAGGGGGTCCCTGAGGGGTCTGGGCCAGCAGCAGCTGCACTGGAGCTTGCTCAGAGCCATCTGAGATCCCTATCAATAGCAGGAGGGCTGGGGCCAGTGGCAGGGGGGACATTTAGGTGGGATGTCCACCCCCCTAGCCCTGACAGACAGAACCTGGGCCTGCAAACCGGGGTGGGAATGAAGCAGCATTAACCCATCCTTAAGCTCTCCCTGAGCTAGCTCCATTCTACCACAGCCGATCCAGAAAGTGGCGGTGGCATTGGCGGCCGTGACTTGGTCCCCACCCAGAAGGACATCTTCCTGCCACTCTGGCTGGGCACGGGCTCACAGACCGTGTCTCCCAGCTTGCCTTCAAGAGCATCCTTTGTGATACACTGGTGAAACATCGCGTCCCTGCGTGGAAAATTCAAGTTTCTTGTATTTCGGTCGTAACATCAGTGCAATGTGCTGCTTTGGTGAGGTTGGACGTTTTATTCTATGCACTTAACGTTCCTCTGAGACCAAGTCTAGAAGCCTCACCAGCTGCCGTGGGTCTGCGGTGCATGGAAGGTCAGGAGTCAGCTGGCTGTGGGGCAGGAAGTTCCTTTGGGGACAGGGGGAGTGGCCCAGAGAGGAGCTGAGTCCAGCCCGGGGCCCTGGTCCACCCAGAGCATGATCAGGCTGGGCCTCCCAGGCTGGTGGCCCCACTGGCTAGCGGCCAGGGCTATTTTTAGACGAGCTCACAGGCAGGCCCCAACTGGGGCCAGGCAGGCACCATGACCTTGTCAGGGGGTCACTGCAAGGGAAGGGGCGGCCTTCCCCTGGGGTGATCGGTGACAGGGCCGGCTGAGCACGTTGTGAGGCCAGGTGTGTGCAGCCTGCACATCGGAAGCAGGGCCAGGGCGGCCTGTGTCCCTGCATGCAGTGCCTGCAGCCCCGAGGGCTCCCTCACTCTCCCTCCCCTCTGCTCCCAGCTCACAGAGCCCTGAAGACCTCTCAGGAGCCTGAGGGCCACACAGGTCCCCAACGCAGAGGAACTGCGAGCATTCTTTGCTCAGCGCCTGTGTCAAGAGAGGTTTCTTCTGGCTGCAGGATTTGGTGATTCAGCAACCTTTTCTGGGTCTTCGATGGACATGCTAGGACTGCAGTCCAGGGATGGGCTGTTCAGGATACAAAGGGCCCCAGGGGGCAGCCAGGGGCAGTGCGTGATCGCTGATGGGGTGCATGTCCTGTAGTGACCCACATCTCGTGTGTTCCTAACAGCTCATGTTTTTTTTATTATTGGAAATTTTTAATGTGCACATTCATGTGATTCATTCTGACATTGTTTTCATTGTGACATTTCCATATATGCATTTTGTTGTACATTATTCATATAGGTTCCCCCTTACCCTCTTGTACGCTTCCTCCCCCCATCCCATCCCCCATCAAAGACTTCTCTACCATTTGCTTATTTTTTCATGGTAATATTTTTCTATATATTCATGGGTTCCAGTTCTGTTTAGGATAGGAATTTTTCCTGCAGTGAACTTTCTTTTTACCTGGTCAGAACTATCACATGCATTTTCTAGACCATCTATAATAATACCATTCTTAGCTTTTTTTTCTTTTATTATGATCCAAACTTTGTATAGGATTTTTTCCCTCTTAGAATTTTGATTCAGCTCCCACATATGAGTGAGAACATGTGGTGTTTCTCTTTCTGAGCTTGTGTTCTTTCACTTAAAATAATTTTCTCCAATTCCATCCATTTTGCTGCAAATGGCCTTATTTCATCTTTTTTGATCACTGAGTAGTATTCCATTGTGTATATGTACCATAGTTTTTTATCCATTCTTCTGTTGAAGGGTACGTTGGTTGATTCCATATCCTTGCTATTGTGAAAAGTAACAACTCATGGTTTGCAATCCTGCAGCAGCCCTCAGAGCTCAGCATTGGGATTAGAAACGTGGGTCTGAATGGGAGCAGCTGGGGCCTCAGGCCCCTCGCTGCCAGGTGGGGGGCTCCAGAGGTGATCCGAGTCGCTGCTCCTCAGGCTGACCCACCTCTCGGGACGGGGCGGGGTGGAGGCTGGGATCCTATGATCCCTCTGTGGGCAGCGCCAGCTCAGCCACTCCTGGGCGTGGTGACCTTGGACATCCCCTGGACATCATCAAATTTCTCTGGGGCTCAGCTTCCTCACATGTAGATGGAGGCCACGAGGGAGTGTCCTGCACTCTGTGGAGCTGAGAACCAGCTGGGGCATCCACGGAACATTCTGGCAAGAAGTCTGGCCTCCAGAAGTGCCTGCAGTAGGCAGTGCTGCCCAGAAACTGCACCAACCCAGTGCGGGGGGCCAGGGCACGGTCAGGAGGGGCTGGACAGGGGCCACATTAGCCTGTGGGCAGGTGTGACACTTGGGAGCGTGGCTCCTGTGGCACTGGCAGTGTGGGGCTCCCAGGTGTGGTTCTTCACAGCGGAGGGACGCTCCTTCCTTCCCATGATGGCCTCTTCCCCGGCAGCCACTGAGCAAAGGCCCGCTCTCCTCCCTCAGGCCCACACTGTGCCCACAGTGCCCATCGTGACCGATGCACACTGCAGGCAGTGGGTGCCTCTTTCTTGAAAAGAGGGCCTGCTGGCACCCACCACCCCTCAGGAGTGAGGCGCCTGCACCTGGGGCAGTGGACCGTTGCACATTGCGGCCCCTCCTGCAGAGTGGCATCGGTGGTCCTGCACCAGCCTTGAGCCCGCATGCACTGCCTGGGCCTGCACAGCCTGCCTGGGAAGCTGAGGTCCCCCTCAGTCCCAGTCAGGTGGGGTACAGGCTCCACAGCAAAACGACTCTGGAGGTCTGGGCGGGGATCAGGACGGGCGGGCAAACTGGAAAGGACTCCAGAGAGGGACAACAGGCCTCATTTCAGACATTCATTTTCCATCCTCCTTCTGAAGTCTTTCTTGAGCTTCAGCGCCCCCTGGTGTTGGGAGGCCGTTCTTGGCGGTGGGCTGTGGGTGCCCAGAGCATCTGGCTTCCCAGCCCACCATATCCTGGGATTTGGGGGCTGCCACGAGCCCCACAACTGAGAAAGGACTGAAAATCTCGGTTTGGAACCCAGAAGTGTAAGGAATGCCGGGGAGGAGACAGGCCGTGGAACGGCTGCTGGGAGACGCAGGACAGGCTGGCCACTGAGCCGTCCCTCTGGGGCAGGAGGACCAGCCAGCACTTTGGCTCTGACTCATCATCCTCTCCCTGACTCGAGGGCCAAGGGAAGGGCCGGCTGGGAAGTGTGTCATGTTGGGAAGTGAAGCAGGTCACCCTGGCCACACGGCGTGGCCAAAGCCCTTCTGGACTCTCCCTGGAAACCAGAGGACCCCAGGTCAGGGGGACTTGGGAGAAGTCTGAGGTCCCACAGGAGCTGAGCTTGGTCTCTCCTGGGCCTCTCTCCTGCAGTGTACGTCACTGGATCTGGCGGAGAGGCCAGGGAAATAAAGACGGGCCCACCAATCAGAACAGGCTGCGGCAGGCCTGGCACCAAAGGTCTTCACCTGGTGTGAGTCTCCTGGCTGACCTTTTTACTATGTAATTTTTTCTGATGCCTAAGTCTATGTAGGGCTGGGATGTAGCTCGGTTGGTAGAGCACTGTGCTGCAGTCTCTGAGGTCCCGAGTTCAATTCCCAGCACCGCAAACATGGGAGAAGGACCTGGCAATCCACTCCCAAGGCAATCCCGAAACAGTCAGCCATTGAAAACCCTATGAGGGTCACTTTGGGTCGATACCGACTCGACGGCACCTAACAGCAACAACAAGTCGGTGTATGTGCACCACAGAGACTGAACGCTGCAGAGAAGTGTCAAGCGGGAAGCAGAGTGAGGGCTCCTGTGATCGCCTCACCCAGGGCCCCCGCTCCCAGATCCTCCGCCTTCCCTGTGCATTGCTTCTCAGAGGTGAAGGCCCACGCGCAGCATGAGGCGTGGGTCTGTCTCGCTTCGCCCAGGTGTGCATGTCGACCGAGGTTTGTCCCCTGCTTCCGCTTCGCTCATGTCATCAGCATTTTGTGCCTTCAATTCTGTTCATGAACTTTGTCTTGATAGCCATCGGGGTGCATTCTAGTATCCCTTCCATTTTCTCCCATTTTCCTATTGTGAAGTAGGATGAATTATGTGCCCATTCTTTGGAGCTTACTCATAATTATTTCTTTAGGACTGATTCCTAGAGGTCACGACTGTGTGATGTACCCTCCCGATGGGCCAGCCCCTCGCCCTCCCGTGGAGAGCCTATTCCATCTCACTCTCACCAGTAGCAAAGGCTGGCAAATCTTTGAAGTTTTCAGAAGAAAAAGGTACAACTTTTATAAAACTGGCATTCTGTTTCTCAGGGGGCTGGATTATTATTTTTCAATGTCTTTTCAGTATTTTTGGATGACAAATTTTATTTCTCTATTCTTAATTCATATCTTTCACTTAGCAGTATTATCAATTATTAAATGTTCTATTTATTTTGATGTGCATATATATATATTGTAGGGCTGGGATTTAGCTCAGTTGGTAGAGCGCTGCACTGCAGTCTCTGAGGTCCTGAGTTCGATTCCCAGCACTGCAAAAATGGGAGAAGGACCTGGCAATCCACTCCCAAGGCAATCCCGAAACAGTCAGCCATTGAAAACCCTATGAGGGTCGCTATGAGTCGGATACCGACTCGACGGCACCTAACAACAGCAATATATACTGTAGTACACTATATCAGTATTTTCCTTTACTGGTATTTTACATGTTGAAAATCCATCCACTTATATCTTTCTTTTTTTAAATTCTTTATCATTTCATTCTTTTGCAATATTTCTCTGGTCTGGAACGAAGTGATGAAGGAAACTCGTCTGCCTTCCAGCAGCTGGTGGGTAGTTTTGTGTCTCTCAAGGGGCACCCTGTGTGCGGAACATTGTCATGAAGTTTGTCGCGGCCACTCCCCTGGGCTGTGTTTGTTGTCTCCTCAGTCTTCCTATTAGCGTAACTGGTGCAGTGCTGATTTAATTCTTATGCCTTTATTACATATTTTAAAACTGAACTGGTTCATTCTGTATGATAAAGTATGCTGCTTTTTTTTTTTTTTCAAGTAAATTTCAGGATATTTTGCCTGATTTTGAAACATTTCTCCTGAAAAAAAATTTTTATTAACGTGTTTAAATACATGAATTAGTTTGCAAAGAATGAACTTTGAGCTATTTAGTCACCTTTAAGTAAAACTCTCCCAGCATGATTTTGTGCCATCCTGGTTATTTGAGCTTTGGTTCGCTCCTGGTCATTTTGAAACTTTTGATGAAATTGTGAGATACTTTTGTCTTATTCTGTGCTCGACTAGCCTACTGAGCCTTCAGGAACATCTCTGATTATTGACTTTTTTCAGACCCTACTTCCTTGTTGAAACTTCTTATTAGCCCTGAATTTTCAGCTGATTGCTTCCCAAATCTTTCCTGCGTGTCCTGATAGCTTGAAGCTTTCCTGCCCCTGGTGGGGCCTCTTCTTCCTCAGCAATGACTCACTGAGTTAAATAAGCATGCAGCTGGCAAGTGACCATTTTTGATTTCTGACTTTGAGGGCCCTTTCTTTGGGGTTCACTGCCAAGTACAATGTGGGCATTGTTTTATCGCAGATGCGTCATCACATGAAGAATATGTCCTCTGCACCTCGACGACTTTTCCAAAAGGAATAGGTGTCCTCCTGGGTCACAACCAGGGGGATTTCCAGGCTGGCCCGGCTGGCATGGAACGGAGCTGGCTCCTGCCCCCTCATACAGACCCTGCTGTCCCTCTGCCCCGGTCCTTTGACCTCACCAGAGTGGGACCCCACCACTCCGCTCTCTCCAGCCCTTCCCCCAGATGCCCAGGGGAGGTGGTTTCCATGGAAATCACCCTCCTTTCTCTGTAATCCACCCCTCCTTCCTGCGTAGCTGCAGCCCCTTTCTCACGGCCCAGTAGAAGGAGGCGGCCCTTCCTCTTGCCCACTTCCCATCCGCTCTCATCCACCATTGTATAAAGGTGGCTCTTCCTCCATTGGTGCCATCTGCTAAGACGCACTTCCCCTCTGACCCAGCCTTTCCCAGAGCTGCTCGACTCTCCCTGCTCCCTGGCTGCTGGGGATCCACCCTGCGCCTTCTTCTGCACCCCAACCGGTCATTTCCAGAGACCTCTCAGCACACCTGCCTCTCCTGGGCTGACCCCTCCACCGCCAGAATTCAGAGCCCGTAAGTCTCTGTTCCCGTCCTGGGAGCTTCTGTGGGAGGCAGAGCCCGTCCTGAGGTGGCTCTTCCCTCCCTGGGCCTGGGCGCCTGCACCTTCCTGCTCCCTCCACCCGTGGCCTTCTCCTCGCCTGCCGTGCTTCATCATGCCAGCCCCGTTTCTCCTTCTTCAGCTGCATGGGAAAAGCCCATTCCTTACATCCTTCCCAGTGTTTGTGCAGAAAGCCATCCAAACTGGTTACTGCGGTGGCAGGGAGCTGGCCACCTTGGAGACTGGGGGCCATGATGGCCACCTACCCGGGGAACCACCTGTGCCTCTGTTGTCAGGTGGTTCCAAGACCCAGCCTCTGCACCTAGCTCCGCACTGCCCACCTCAGCATCTAGGAAACGCGCAGGTGCGATCCTTGGGGGGACCCATGCCCCACACCTACACCCGGCTCGGGGGAGTTTGGGAAGTGCACAGCTGAGCTGTCCTGCCTCTGGGGTGGAGGAAGACAAGTTGGCAGAAGGCCAGAAAAGATGCAGAGCAGAAATTTAGAGTCCGATGCAGCCTCAGTACCGTGTGTCCACGTGGGGGCTTGGTTTTACAAACTGTGCCGTGGCTCGTGTGCACTTCTTGAACATGAGAATTTGTGTTTGCCAATTCTGGGAACTTTGCGTGAACATCTCTTTGCATTTTCTCTCCCCAGTGACCAGACTCTCCCTCTGGGACGTCCATCTCCCATTTCTCTTACTTCATTCTGCCTGCTTTCTATCTCTTCCTCTTTCCATGCTGTGTTCAGGATCATCTGTTGAATCTATTGGACTAGTGTGTTGTTGTTGTTGTTAGGTGCCGTGGAGTTGGGTGTGACTCATAGCAACCCTCATAGGGTTTTCACTGGCTGACTGTTTCGGGATTGCTTTGGGAGTGGGTTGCTACGCCCTTCTCCCATTTTTCCCATGCTGGGAATCCAACCTGGGTCCTCAGGGACTGCAGAGCAGTGCTCTCCCAACTGAGCTGAACCACATTTGTCTGTTTGGGCGTCTGTAACAAAGCACCCACTGGGAGGCTTAAACGGAAGCTAATCTCATAATTCTGAAGGTTGAAAGCACAAGATCAGGGTGTCAGTGGAGTTGGTTCGTTCTGTGGCTTGTAGGTGGCTGTGGTTCTTTGGTTCTGTGGTTCCTTCTCCTAGGCTTGTAGATGGTTGTCGTCTCTTTGTGTCTTCATGTGGTCATTGCTCCCACTCCCTGTGTCTGTGTCCTAATCTCTTCTCATAAGGACATCAGTTCTCTTGGATTAGGACCCATCCTAACGAACCTACTTTAAATTAATTATCTCCTTAAAGATCTGATCTCAGCTGCCACAATGACAGCTGTAATCCCAGAAACTCAGGAGGCTGAGGCAGGAGGATCATGAGTTTGAACCCAGAGGCAGCCTGAACAATTTAGTGAGACCCTGACTCAAAATAAAAGAGTGAGGGAGGGGCAGAGAAGGTGGCTCAGGGATAGAGTGCCTGCCTAGCATGTGTGAGGCCTTGGGTTTGACTGTCAAGTACCAAAAGAAAAAAAAAGACCCTTTCTCCAAACATGATCATATTCTGAGGAGCTAGGGGTTAAGACTTCAAATTCTGAATTTGGGGGCGGGGGTCACAACTCATCCTATAACATTTATCTTCCTGGTCACTAATCTCTCCTCAGTTGAATCTAATTTGCTTTTTAAGTATCCTGTTAAGCTTCAATTCCAAATACCTATATAGTCATTTCTAGAGGTTTGCGTTAGTTGTTTTTCGAATCTTATTCATACCTTCTTATTGTGGTTCTTAGGATTTAAATGTCTTCATTTTTAATCTATTCATTTAAACCTTTTATTTTATGTTTCCTTTCAGGTTGCTTAGTGTATGAAGTTCTTAGGGGTGGTAATCTTTCCATTTTAGGTAAATGTTAGCTTTCTAAACTCATATTCAAAAGTTCCCCAAATATGCACACAGGCACGTGCGCGCGCGCGCACACACAGAGTCACTTCTCGCCAAAGCTCATGCCAGTGTCCACAGAATGGTCAGATGAAGACCCAGCACTTCTGCTTCTGGGCAGGACGTGCACACATGGGCACAGGCCCAGACAGGGGTTTCTTGCAGTAGGGTACAATGGCTTAGATTGGATCTGCGGTGTCACTTCTTGCCACTGAGAGATCTGTGGCTAACACATGAAGTGTTTGTGCACGCTGAGTCCGCAGGTGAGATATGGGTCGGATATGTTTTGATCTGAACTTTTCTAGGCTGATAAGTTTTATAATTTTATATAAAAACGGATAAACCCAATAGGCAATTTTCAACCGTGACTTATTTTCTCTCTTGTTAGCTTTTGAAAGCTTCGAAAATGATGGCAGTTCCTGAGGCCAGTGTGGCACACCGCCACGGGCCCACTGTGGGCTTTTTGTCCTTGAGATGCCATCAGATCCTCATGAGACAGTGAGGGGGCATCATCTCACCCTGGGGCCCTGGGCAGATGTCACGCATTATTAAAGCACTGTGAAAAACCACGGCTAGTGTCAACGATCAGTTCTTTAAGTGCGGATTGTAAACACTCCTGATGCTTATCTTCCTGTAAATAACCACAGATATTGGAGGATGGGAAGATTCGACTCCCTGGTTGACAGCGGTGGACTTAACCTTGCTGCACTGCCTGCCTTGACCAAAGGACTGTCGGTGAGGCACCCAGCCAAATTTCCTTCACACTGGCACTGGCTATACTGAACACCCTGCAGATCCCTTGAGGAAGCTACGTGACTGTTCCAGCTGCTTGCCCTGATTCCTGAAGGCATGTCAACAGCCACAACTGGTTCATACACTCTGCACTGGACTTTTTGCCATCACAAACCTCAGTGAACTCTAGACAATCCTGTGATCAACTCAGGGCAGAGGGGAGCACTTCCCCTGGTGGCCAGAAGAGAGACTCTTGTGATTGATGCAAAAGAAACTATCCCATTATTGGTGCAAACACAAGCCTTCATTTGCATGACGGATTTGCTGCCATTGGTGCGAACACCCCTTCTTTGGCTATATCAGTGAGCCAGCCAGGAGACGCCCCTTTCTGCTTTACCTGGTGTGGCAACATTAGGCCCAATAAAAGGCTTCTCTTGATAGTCTTTTTGCCTATTTTTAATAGAATGAGCTGAGCTGGTAACACACAAAAGAAGCAGTAGAGAAAGCCAAGTGGCAACAGCAGCAGAAGCAGTGACGCGCCAGTGGCAGGTACAGCAGGGCAGTCAGCAGGCTGAGCTACAGAAGTGGTGGAGTGGCCAGCTGCTTGACAGCTGATGAAGAGGTGGGGTCACAAGACTAGCACCCAACAGTGGCAGCTGCCTCCCAAACCGTGGCAAGCATAACAGCGGCCATGGCAACAAGAGGCAGCTCAACAGTTCGAGACGGCAACCAGAGAAGGAAGAGGGAAAATGGAAGGAGACAGAAATTGAGAGAGGGCAGAGAGCTGGGGCTGAAGGATAGAAGATTATAAAGAGGCACGAGAGAATCTGCAGGCCCTGGTCACTGGAAGAGTTCCAGAAAGCTATCAAGTCCTTAGGACCAAGGGTGTCAGATACCCTAGGCTCAGGCGTTATAAGACTGACTGTTGTCAAGGGCTGAGGAATCCCACCCTCCTTAGCCTGAATAAAAGCTGTAACACTTATGGAGCCTAGGAATCCTGACCTCTTAAACCTACATATGAGTAATAGCCCTTATAGGGCTAAGGAATCTGAAACTCCTTAGCCTATACTTATATACTCTTTTTCTTTTTCTTTTCCTTTTTTTTTTTTTTTTTTTTTTTTGCGGTACTGGGGGTTGAGCCCAGGGCCTCAAGCCTGCATGCGTTGCAAGTGCTGGACCAGGGCCTCACCCCTGCATGCTTTGCAAGTGCTGGACCACTGAGCTGCACCTCCAGCCCATTTTTTACTTTTTGAGACAGGGTTTCGCTAAGTTATGCAGACTGCCTCTGGTCTTGAACTTGTGATCCTCCTGCCTCCACCTCCCAAACTGCTGGCTGCTGGGATGACAGGAGTGCGCTACTGTGCCTGGCGCTATACTTACATACTCTTAAATTATAACATTTATAGGGGCATAGGTTCTGGTAACCAAGGCTTGCACAAGAATGATAACACTAGAGGATGCCACCTACTACCCCTGCTCTCATCTATCTACTATCCCTGCTCACTGCTGTCAGACACCCAGAGATAGGGACACTGCCAAAGACCAGACCTTGAAGAGAGTCTCCTTGCCTGTCCGCGATTCCTATTTGGGAAGAGCAAAAGACTCCCTCCAGCTGATTTGCAATACTTAAGGTTTCCCGGGAAGTTCTCCCCTCCCTTGCTTTTTCTCTTGTTTCTTCTCTTTCCACTTTAAAAACTTCCTGAGGAGGAGGTGAAGTGGATCCATCTATGATTATCTTCGTGCTGAAAACTCTGGAACTCGCATGCTATCTTCAGCAATCCTGGGGAAGCCCAGGCCACGGGGTGCTCTCCCGCCTACTCTGTTCACTGGGCTAACCCACAAGGGTCTAAAAGTCAGCAAGTCCAGTGCTGAGTTGGCTAGCTCTTGCTGCTTGCCCTGCCCAGGCAGCAGATTCCCAGATTTTCAGACCAGCAGTCGGGCTGGAAACTCAGCTCCCTGCTCAGGGACTTCCCGGTTCTCATGCCCATGTGCCAGCTGTGACTTGGCCTTTCCTTTCCTTTCCTTCCCTTTCCTCTTCTTCTCTTCTCTTTCTTTCTTTCCTTCTTTCTCTTTCTTCCTTCCTCCCTTCTTTCCTTCCTTCCTTCCTCCTTCCTTCCCTCTCTCTTTCTTTCTCCTTTCCTTTCTTTCTTTTCTCTCCTTCCTTCCTTCCTCCCTTCTTTCCTTCCTTCCTTCTTTCCTCCCTCCCCCTCCCTCCCTTCCTTTCTTTCTTTCTTTCTTTCTTTTTTCTTTCTTTTTCTTTCTTTTTTCTTTCTTTCTTTCTTTCTTTCTTTCTTTCTTTCTTTCTTTCTTTCTTTCTCCTTTTCTTCTTTCCTTTCTTTCTCCTCTTTCTTTTTTCAATACTGGAGGGTTGGATCCAGGGCCTTATACATACATTGCAAATGCTCTACCACTGGGCTGCACCCCCAACTCATTAAAATTTTTGTTTTTTAAATTTTGAGACAGGGTCTTGTTAAGTTACACAGGATGCCTCTGACCTTGAACTTGTGATCTTTGTGCCTCAGCCCCCCGAGTTGCTGGGATTATAGGCGTGCAGCACCGTGCCTGGCAGGTGTGACTTTCGAAAGCCTCTACTTGTTCTTCCCCCAGCAGCAAGACTGAAGCAAGCCACGGGTGGGGCCCCATGCACTGAGGTGGGGACATCCCACAGCTGGTGTCCAGGCCCTCCGGATGCTGACTTTTGGCTGGGAAGTCAGAGATGGATTCTGCAGGCGGGCGATGTGGTTTCCTTTCTCATGGTTCATGTGGGCCTGAGGGGTGGTCACGCTGCGCCCTCACACAGGTGGCTTTGGGTGAGTGGTGAGCAGGTCATCCTGCTCTCGTTGAATGGTGTTGATTTCAGCGTTGTGAAGCCCATCACTGTGAGGAAACAACAATGGGACATCAGGGTCCCTAGGAGGCGGGGGCTGGCTGACGGCCATTTTATTAAGAGCTTTCCCTTTACTGTTGCAGCCGAGAGCCCAGAAAGAACACTGTGTCTCTAGAGGAGGTGCCCCGTGATGGAATGTCTGTCTGCACCCCACCCAGCCCGAGGAGACCCAGAGCAGGTGCAAGGGCACCTGCAGATCCAGTCTCTGGAGAGCCTGTCTGAACAGGATTGCAGGGCCTTGGTACAGCATGTGGTGAGCCCAGTTCCCTCTGGGAGTCTCCTGCTCTGCTCTTCCCATGGCCCTGGGATTCCTGGCAGTGTGACCAAACCCGCATGGGACCCTGTCCCGACAGGACAGCTCCATTCCAGGATGCTCAACACCTACCAAGCCTCGGGAGGTCACACGTTGGGAAGACGTCTCCAGCAGACTGTGTCACTTGATAGATAAAGAGAACCAGGTCTGCCTGGCGTGGTGGCGCATGCCTGCCATCAGGAGGTAGAGGCAGGAGGAGGCAGAGGCAGGAGGATCGCAAGTGAGACCAGAGGAAGTCTGCGGAACTTAGTGAGACCCTGTCTCAAAAAGTGAAAAATGGGCTGGGGGTGCAGCTCGGTGGTCCAGCACTTGCAAAGCATGCAGGCGCGAGGCCCTGGGTTCAACTCCCAGTACCACAAAAAAAAAAAAAAAAAA
>VMDO01004964.1:56143-117918 GCA_007922755.1 Pedetes capensis | reverse complement strand
AAAAAAAAAAAAAAAAAAGAAGAGGCTGTGTGGACAGAAGATGTCATGGGTTTAGTTGGGTGGTACTGCCACCCTGGCCTCAGTGGATTGCATTATGGGGTAGGGGCTGTTGCCAAAGGCAGCAGATGTAAAAGGCAGCTCAGATGTGAGAGCCAAAACTGTATGATGCCTGAGTACTGTTTGGGTTCTCCTTTGTAAGCAATAGAAAATGATTTGTCATAACTTAACCTCAATAGAAGTTCACTGGATAGATGTCTATGGCTCACGTAATTACCAAAGTCTGGAGAATCTTGCTTAGTAAAGAGATAGAAACCATAATAGATAGATAGATATACTCACAAACAACACATGCAAGTAGAAGGGAGACCATAGATAGGGAAGGGGGTTGGGGGAGGGGGTCGTGAGAAGGTAAGGAGGAAGTGAACACAGTAAGTACAAGGAAATGCATGTATGGAAATATCATAATGAGGCCCATTAAGTTGTATATTAAAAATTACCAACAATAATAAAGAGAGAGAGAGAGAGAGACCTAAGTTCCCTGGGCACTCTTCGTGGGGTCAGGTGACAGCAAAAATTCTACCAGATGAGAAACATGGTTGCTGCTTCCTCCACTGCACCTGGGAGTGAGCAGCAGGGGTCCCTGTACTTGTCTGACTGTCACAGGCGCAGTGACTTGCATGTTCTACAGACAGACTGGGCAGGAAGAGAGAGCACTGGCTCATTAACTACTGTATAGAATGTGCATTCTGTCAGGACATTAACATACACTAGGGCATGAGCAAAAAAAGATTGGAGTGTCCATTAGGAGTTGGATGCTGGACTGTTCAAACCCACAAATGGGGTCCACAGATGGTTACCTGAGCACAGGCCTCTGAGAAGGCGTGAATGTGAGACAGAGAAAGAGGAGGAGGAGGAGAAAGCATTAGAAACCAAATGTCAATAGCAACGAAAAACAAAGATGCCATGGATTCTAAGGGAAGTTGCAGATAGGAAAGCTGTGTCAAGAAAATGGTAGTCACAGGAGTACAGGAACAGATGGATGTCCACTCTGAGAGGTGGCGAGACAGTGGGTGACCATGGCTGTCCCATGGTTTGAACACTGCTGCTGGATCAGTTCTGGGTAAGTGTCCAGTGTTACTTAGTTCCTAAACTTTGGAGTCAGGGAATCATGGTACCCCTGGCATACAAATTCCAGTCTCACAACTCACCAGCTGTGTGACCTAGAGCATGCTTTTTAAACTATGTGTCTCAGCTCTTTCCTCTGTAAAAATTGTGCCTATGTCATGTGGTTAATGTAGGAATTAAACTTAACAGAATTCCTGGCATACTAAGTGTTAGCTGTTATTATTGCCATTGCTATTTCGTGTTTCCCATGATCTTATAAATACTATTCTACTCTTTTATCTTCATGGAAAATGCCAACCCATCTTTTAAGATGTTACTTCCTCTGCAAATCCATCTATGAATTTTCCTTATGATCCTAAGTGTAGCTAATAATGTCATTTATTTCGGTTCAGGTCAACATTTACTGAATAACTATTGATTGCAAGGTACAGTAGTTTTCTAGGTGCTGGTGACATCAAAGATGTAGTTTGGTTCCTCAAATCCTATAATCTATAATGATGAATAGAGACACAAACACTCAATTTTAATGTCTCCTAGTAAGGGCTGTGATAGAGCTATGGCAGAGCAGGACCTTGCTTTGCATTTTTTTCCACTAAATTGTATCTCTGTTGCAGTAGCTATGACATCATCATTTAATTGTTTGTGTATCTACCTCTTATAAACTGAGTGCTTTTTGAGCTTAAAAATATGTCCTTTTCATCTTTTTATCCCCAGGACATATGAGGCATTCAATATCTTTGTTGAATCAAAGTATGATTCCATTATATTTTCATTGAAAAACTTAATTATTAATTTTCAAAGATGTCATTTGTTATTGGTTATTACTATGGAAAAGGAAAAGTTTTATTCTGAAATCCCACAAATTATTTCCTTACCCCAAACTAACGTTTGGCCACTGGTCAATATTGTCCTTTCTAATCTGGTTGAAATTTGATTAAAGGGTGGGGGATGGGCTGGAGAATGCCAGGCCAAAGCTATTGAGTTGTTATGAGGTCCCAAGGGAGTCTCACCCATACACACTAATGCACCAGGTTTGGGGAAGGCCAAGCCATGATGGGCAAGTCTAGGGCTAGGGAGCAGGCAGACAGGAGTGGATCTGGGTAGGCCTATGATGGATGGGCATAGTCCAAGGAGGAGAAGAGGAGGGAAGGGGCTCTCTGAGGCATCCCCATGAGAGGGAAGAGAGGCTGGTGTGGGAAGCAGAACAAAAGAGAAAGTAAAGACCAGCTAGGCAATGAGGGGGCAGAGAAAGATGGAAGGGATTTCAAATATTAATTCATTTGAGGGTTATGTGAAACATAGGCATGCATAACAAATCCTCAGAGAAGGCTGAAAGACATTATAAGAAGGAAGGCTGTATGAGAGGGTCAGAATAGTGGTCCCTGGGTCAGACCAGGCCACCTGGAAGGAGAGGAAGTCACCCCTTCAGCTCTGGGTAAACCAGGACAAGTGGAATATAGAGGGAACAAAGATCCAGGAAGTGGGGTCCAATCCAGATTTTGGTGTCACTTTCCCACCTGAGTTTTATGTCATAAAACTCTTTACCAAAAAATGCATATGACTCCAAGTAATTATTCATCCATAATTTTAACTGTCTTTTTTTTCCCCGCCCTTTGGACCTGTTGGGTAAATTTTGTCAATGTCAATTTCCTATGTCTGCCCATGTCTTCTTTTGTTGTTTATGCCTATGGTTTGTGTTGATTAATGACCAAACATGGTCTGAAAACATAATGCAGCATTATTTAAATGCTGAGTAACTAGATTATTTTTTGCTTACATGACTCAGAATTGGCGACTTTACAATTTGTGTTTTATCTCCTTTGGCCAATTACTGTGATCAATCCAGCCAAATGGAAATTGAGCCCACTTTAGTGGGGGTGGAGCATGGACAAGTGGACTTGGGCAACAGAGCTGATAATCTTTCCGAGCTGGAAAGCATATTGTCCAATTTCTTTATTTTATACATGTGGTAAATAAACTTAGAGAAACCAAGGGGCTTGCCAGGGCCATAGTGTGAGAGGAAATATAGGAGGCATATTTTCTTTTTCATTTGAGTAGGGAATCCCTAATATTTGATAAGACTGGGAAAATCACTGTTCTATAGCACTGAGAAAACTGGAGAAGGAATTCTTTAGCAACTTAAATTGAGTTTTCTTTATCTATTCTTCATGTATAATCTCCTTTTCCATAGGTCTAGGATCTATTTAGGGCTGGGATTTAGCTCAGTTGGTAGAGTGCTGCTCTGCAGTCTCTGAGGTCCTAGGTTTGATTCCCAGAACCGCAAAAACAGGAGAAGGACATGGCAATCCACTCCCAAGGCAATCCCAAAATAATCAGCCATTGAAAAGTCTATGAGGGTTGGTATGAGCCAGATACAACTCGAAGGCACCTAACAACAACAACAAGGAGAATCAGTGGTGGTGGTGGGGAAACAAGGAACAAGAGACAAAAACAAAACAAAAGAATCAGTGGGGAGTTTGAGGAAGACAGTAAAATGATCAGATGTACTTCAGAAAGTTAACCAAGTGGGAATATTCCTCGTTACTGTGAATGAGTGTTGAAAATCATACATGTTTTAAAAGTATTTACTACTGCATTGTTATTAACCCAACTTAGTTTTTGTGACATGATTCATTTTTTTTTGATCTGTGCAAGAAATACAGTACCCTTTTATTACTATCCTATTCTTTCCAGATACTTCCATTTATTTTTCCTTGGATTGACTTAGTTCAGAAACTTGAAACTGTTGTTTCAGTTGTTTGTAATAGTGACAGTACTCTTTTAGAGACCACCCTGATCCAGAAATAAGGCACTTGTTACTTTGTAGGTGTCCTAGCCCATTCAGGCATCTGTAACAAACTATATTGGACTGGATGGCTCTTAAACAACAAATTTGTTTTGCATAGTTCTGGAAGGTGAGAAGTACTGGCATATTTGGTGTCTGGTGAGTACCCATTTCCTGATGCATTCGATGGCCATCTTGCTGTATCATCACATGGCAGAAGGGGCAAGGGGTCTTTCTGGAGTCTTTTATAAGGGCTCTGTTAAAATAAATTAAAAGTCAGATTGTTGTTGTTGTTAGGTGCCGTCCAGGCAGTATTTGACTCATAGCGACCCTCACAGGGTTTTCAAAGGCTGAATGTTTCAGGATTGCCTTGGGAGTGGATTGCCAGGCCCTTCTCCCATTTTTGTGGAGCTGGGAATTGGACTCCGGACCTCAGAGACTGCAGCGCAGCGCTCTACCCACTGAGCCAAATCCCAGCCCAAAAGTCAGATTAGGCCTGAAGAATTCCTGACCAGACAAAGTTAGTTAGACCTCATACGTGACCTTGACCTTCTTTGATATGCAAACAAAAGCAAAGTTTAACTTGGATTATTTCTTGTAAATGCCTATATTAAATAAAAATGAAACTTAAGGCTAACTAATCAGAAGCCATGAACTAACATATAATTAAGGACTTTTCAACAGAATAGACCAAGTAAGACAACATTAAACTGTGACCAATCAAATAGTTTGTTCTATATTTGTGTTCAATCTTTAACAGCCTGTCTCTAACATTTCTTCCCAAAAGTTTCCTCTAGCCCCCACCCATTCACTTCTGGTTTGGACCTTCTGGATTCACAAATCATTTGCTCAAACTTTTAAAATTTTTCACTGTGCCTCAGTTTACCTTTTAAAAGTCCTCACTCTACTCATGATGGTTCTGCCTTGTGACCTAATCACCTTTCAAAGTTTCCACCTCCAAATACGGTCATGTGGTGGATTAAGTTTTGTTTCATCTTGCTCTCTTCTCTTCTTTTCTGTCTCCTCTCCTCTCCTCTCTTTTCCTCTCCTCTTCTCCTTTCCTTCCTTTTCTTTTCTCTCTCTCTCTCTCTCTTTCTCTCTCTCTCTTTTCCTTCCTTCCTTCCCTCCTTTCTTTCTTCCTGTCCTTTCCTTTCTTTCTCTTGCTTCCTTCCTTCTTTCTTTCTCTTTCTGTATTGGGATCACATCCAGGGCCTTGTGCATGTTAGACAAGTGCTCCACCACTGAGTTTACCCTTAGCCCAAGGGGATTAGGTCTCAACATATGAATTTTGGGGCACACAAACATTCTGTTTGTAGCAGGAGTCATCAGTGGAGATCCTTAAGAAACTTGCTTTAAAGTTGCGGTGGTACATACCATGTACTCATATGTTCTTTGAGTTACTGCTATAGAATGAAACATTACTGTCTCTCATTTTGATTTATAATCTGGGATATGGAGTGTGTGTGTGTGTGTGTGTGTGTGTGTGTGTGTGTGTGTGTGTGTAATGAAGCCTAAAGAGATACACTCGCTCAAATTGATATAGAAAGTGAAAGAATTACATAAATTAAAACCCAGGTCTGTCTGTATACATTGTTATTGATATGTGCCATCGAGTTGGGTACAGCTCAGCCACCCTCACAGGATTTTCAGTGGCTGATTGTCTCTCGTGATTGTTTTGGGAGTTGGCTACCACATCCTTC
Source organism: Pedetes capensis (assembly GCA_007922755.1). Lineage (NCBI taxonomy): Eukaryota > Metazoa > Chordata > Mammalia > Rodentia > Pedetidae > Pedetes > Pedetes capensis. The sequence continues at coordinate 112,308 of VMDO01004964.1, read as the reverse complement.
TCCCATTTTATGCGGTGCTGGGGATGGAACCCAGGGCATCTGTATGCATAGTGCCAACCATTTCTCCTAAAACCTGCAGAGGGTAGTTGTATCAGTTTTATTTTTTGCTGTCCAAGCACCAGAACCCTCTTTCTGTGAGGGAAATGCTTTTCCCTGTGACACTTTGCCAGCTACCCACCTTTCCAGGTCCTTGCCATTGGAGTCTGGAATTAGGCTCTGCTGATCAGGCCCATCTGCTCTGTGCTCTGCATCAGTAACTGGCACACAAATAATAATATTTGAACATTTGGGGGTAGAGGAGGCAACCATTTCCCCAAAGCAACAGTGTCTGTGTCCCTGCAGCAGTGTCTAGTCCCTAAGGCTGCCTGTGTGTGCTGTGGTGTCTGGACCACCAGGAGCTTCCAGATGTCTTTACATGACAACTCCTGTGGTTGGATTTTGGGAAGCGTTTATAGCTGTGAAATTCTCGAGTTTGCCTTTCCAGCACTCTCAGAAAGTATGTGAGTTATCCAGCATTGTTTAAATAATTTCCACTTGTCTTTTAATTATCCAGAGTCAGTTTCTTTTAGTTCCCTCTGGAAAGCTCTGCTTGTGACTGAAAGTTACACCAGGGGAGGTTATAGGCAATAGACTTACCGTGAAATGGGAAAGAAATTGGAATTTATTGCATCTGGTAGAGATTAAGAGGAAGTGAAAAATCAAATTGATGTTAAGAAAAGGGACCCAAGTAGCCATTGAAATTAGTTAAAAAACAGGTAATCAAATGATTACCTGAGATCTCCTTGATGATGGCCCCACTGAAGGCTGTATTTGAGAATATATTTGTCAGCTATCATTGCTGCAGCAGAAAAATCAACTAAAACAAACTTATGGAGGAAAGACATTTATTGAGGGCTCTTGAGTTAGAAGATCAGTGCATAATGACAATGGGGCAGGCATGGCAATGGAAGAAGGCAGGGCCCATGGCAGACCACCTTATATTTTGTGAGCAGGAAGCAGAAAGGGAGCTGGGCCATGGGTTGGAGTAAAAATGTACAAGGGCCCAACCCCAGTGACATCACCGCTGCAATCTAAGACTCACCCCCAAAGTTCCATGACCTCTGCAAACAATGCCATTGGCTGGGAACCAAGCATTAAGCACATGACCTTTAGGGGACACTTTATATTCAAACCATAGCAGGGAGATAAGAGGAGTGAAGAGTGTGGAGCATACTGGTGAATAATTCACTGGCAGAAAATGACAAACTCAAAGTCTTTAACCATCAGCTCAAGATACCCACCATCTCATCACTTTCTAAAATAGTCCTGAAAGAATCTGTCACCTCTTTCAGCCACAGAGTGGAGATGATTGTAATCCCCACTCAAAGATGTATCCCACAAGACACTTTTTTACGTCAGCTTACCACCTTACTTGGTCCCATAGGTGAAAGTTTGAGCTCTGACAAATGGTATTAAGTAGGTTCCAACAGAGGATGTAGATATGCGGGAGGATTTGGTTTGCATAGTGTTTAAAGCTTCAAATTTCAGTGTGTTCTTCCTTATCAATGTAAGAATGCCCTGTAGCCTATTAGACAGTTAACACTAAAGAACTGGAACATTTTTTTAATCTATGTTTGCAAAAATCTGGCTAGTGCATGTGACAATAATGTCTGAAGATGTTGGCTAAGGAGGGAGGAATGTGATGAGATGAAGCAGGGAATGTCAATATGTGTACCTTACCTATTGTTGTTGTTAGGTGCTTTCGAGTTTGGTCCAACTCACAGCAACCCTATGTACAACAGAACAAAACATACCCGACACTGTGCCATGTCCCAGCACTATGCCAGTGCTTCTCTGCAATTCATAGAGTTTTCAATGGCTGATTGTTTCAGGATTGTTTCAAGAGTGGGCTGCCAGGTCCTTGTTCCATTTTTGTGGTCAACTGGGGGTGATATTAGTTACTCTTTGTGTTTCACTGATGAAACTTTGACTCAACCATGACACTTCGGTTATGAGGGACATTTATGTTATAGGGAGAAACTAAAAGATTTAGAGATGTGGAGACATGAGAATGATCTTGTGTGCAGTCCATTCCCTCAACTCCCCAAGACTTCACTGATACATGCATTGAGAAATTCCTAGTGAAGAGTGCATTAGCGTTTTAAAAGTAGTCCTACAGCCACTCTTCTTTGTGGACCTAGAATGCCATGAGAAGAGACACGGCTGAAATGAGCTATCTTGATTTCACTGGGATACTAGAATCTCAAAATGTCAGAAGCCATGTAGTGGCACTTAAACATAGGAGGGAATTGGGGTTTGGTGGATGGCTTGGAGTGGAAGGATGGGTCGGTGTGATAATCAAAATGGTCCAATCTTCAGAGATCTTTCCTATTTGCTACTCAGTCATGGGTATCTGTGTCACCCAGCTTTCCATCACTGTGACAAATACCTGGGATAAATCAACTTACAAGGAGGAAAGGTTTGTTTGGATTTGGGACTTCAGAGGTTTCAGTCCATGGTCACTGGCTTTGTTGCATTTGGGCATGTGGTGAGGTAGCACATGGCGGGGAACATGTGGCTGACCAAACTGCTCAGTTCATGGTGGCTGTGAAGAAGAGAAAAAAGAGAGATGGAGAGGGTGGGGTGGAGGGGCTGGGATCCTAATATTCCCTTTGAGGGCAGACCCTCAATGACCTAACTTCCTTCCAGTAGGCCCCATCTCCTAAAGGTTTCATTGCCTCCCAGTAGCACTATGGGCGGGGGATGAAATCTTCAACCTTTGGGCCTTTGGGGGGACATTTAAGATCAAAATTATAATAATATCCTAGAAATGAGCTACAGGTACAGCCAACCAACAGAATATTTTGTTTAGAGAACAATATCAGCACTAACCATAACCTCAAAACTCTAGGTATGGCCATCAGAGGCTTAAATTGAATTTCCACATAAAGCGTTGGGCTTCTACCCACTTTCCAAACTTAAATGTCAGACACTAAAAGAAAAACTGGGTATTCTTGAAAAAGAATCTGAAATCATATCATAGGTATGTATTTCTTGTAGCCTTTTGTGAAGCAAACTTCAGCTATTGGGATGACTTTATATTGGGAGAGGGAAATGTAATAGACCTTTTAGAGTGAGTATAACAGTTGCACTAACTCTAGTTCTTGGGAGTCCAAAATACTACTATGATCCATCAGTCAGACTGCAGGCTCATGAGTGTCAGATAATAAATGGATTTTTGCCATGTCTACCTTGGCATAACCTGGACACATCTCTCTTTATTCAGTTTGATTTTGTGACTGTGTGAAAACCTCTACAACCACAAAATCTCTTTGTTGGCTTCCTGACACATGGAATAAAGGCTAATTGTAATAGAAAGAGCCAGTGGAAGCCCTAGAATTGTTCTTCCAGATGGTTTTCAAATAATAGTATTATCCATTAATCTGTTCATCCATTTATTGATTTAAGCAATGTGTTAAACATGGTGGCTCGATTATTAGAGAGAAAAACAAAACTTTCTTAATGGAGTGAAAATTTTAGAGAAAGACAACAAATTAATAAGTATATAATATGTCAGATAGTGGTTAGTGCCATAGGAAAAATAAATTAGGGATAGGGTGGGAGAAGTGGTCTTTATTTCTCATGGAGCCAGCTGGGATTAAAATTGAGAGGCTAGTGCTGATGTGAGCAACTTGGGCTTCTTGAGGTAACCAACATAAACACAGACCAAGAAAACAATGAAATAATATGTAATACCAAATATATCTGGCCTGCAGCCGCCGTAGCCCTGTGGCATACAATCCCGTCAGATCTCGGAAGCTAAGCAGGGTCAGGCCTGGTTAGTACCTGGATGGGAGACCGCCTGGGAACACCAGAAGCTGTAGGCAGGTGCTACAGACCTGGCACCTGGCAGAGAAGGACCTGGCAACCCCCTCCCAAAAATCAATCTGCCATTGAAAATCCTATGAACAGCAGAGAAGCACTGACAATAGTGTTTCCCCTGTTGTACAGAGGGTCGCTATGAGTCGGATACCGACTGGACGGCACCTAACAACAACAACAACAACCAAATATATAAGATAATAAATAAAAGCAATTTCACTTTGTTGAAGGAATCAAAGAACCACCAAAAAAGACGTAAAAGACACAGGGGTGATGATTTCCCATCTGATCTCCTTTAACTTGCCCCCTTGGCAGGTGCAAAAGGCAGGTGGATGCTGGAGAAAGAAGTGTTTGTGCTTCTTTATTAGGATTGAAGCTAAGCTCACATAGTAGAGACTCCAGCTCATTGTGGGTAAATGCCACATGGATCTTTGTGCCCTCATCCTAATGGATACTACGGACCTTTGCACTGATGCTTTTGATACAGCTTTTAAAGTGTTTAGCTGCCAGCAAGTCTCCATGGAGTGGTGCTAGAGAGTCAAATATTGTGCAGCATTTGAATATTCTTGGCCTCAAGCTTGATTAATAGTTCTATTGTTGTTTCATGAATGGCGTTGCCCTTTCCACTCAGTTTTACCACCATGAATCAGTGGAGTAGCCTGATGGGTATTGGTATGTAAACCGAAATTAAAATCTGTTTGTTTGGGATAGTTTCAATGAATCAATACAGCACAAGATGAATGATTCATGCAATGGTTTCTCTTTCAGTATATTTGTTTCAGAACCCACCAGTTCAATTACAGTGAGTGTATTAGCTTTTGTTCTCGATCTGGTTGACTTTGGATTTGATCCAGAGCATTAAAGTACAAAAAGATTTCCTCCTATTTAATGTAGTTCTTTGTTAATAGCATGAAGAAAAATGTCAGTTCTCTTTCTTGGGAAATAGAGCCTGAATTATCCACATTAATTTTCTTTAATTTTTGTTATAAATAGCTTTTTCTTCTGTTAAAAAATAAACATGCTTATGACAAAAAATCTGGAAAATTCAGAAAAGTGGGAGGGAACTGTATTAGTTTCTATTGATGCATGACAAATTGCCACAGACTTAGTCACTTAAAAAACATGTGTTTATTATCTCAGAGTTTCTGCAGGTCAGGAGTCTTGACATGGCTTAGCAGGGTCCCTTGCTCAAAGTCTCAAAGGTTGCACTCAAGTTGTTGGCTGGACTGTGGTCTTATTTGAGTCTGGGGTGTGACTCTAAACTCAAGTGGCTGTTGACAGAATTATTTTCCTGCTGTCAACAGAGTTATTTTCCTACTGTCATTGAATGCATGGCGGCTTGCTTGTTGGAGGGCACAGGAGTTGCTCCTTTCAGGGACACTCTCTGCATCCCTTTTAGAGGGCTCACCTAATTAGGCCTGAACCATCAGGATAATCTTTTTATTGATGAACTCGAGACAATTGATTAGAGACACAGTTCTGCAAACTCCCTTCACGTTTGCCATGTAATATAATCACAGGAGTGATATCCCATCATATTCCCAGGTCCAGTCAACACTCAAGAGGAGAGAATTATATGTAGTTGGGGGTCATCGTAGAATTCTGCCAACCACAGGAAAAACGCTCAAGCCACGTATAATAACCATGACCTCAAAATTTAAGGTGTTTATTTCCTATGTTTTTTTCCTATGTAGAATGCTCTGAATATAGATGATATTAAATTTTTAGAAGTATTTGTCCTTTAGAAAAGTTTTTTTATTATGGAAAGTCCCAAATGAATGTAAAAGTAGAGAGAAGACTGAACTCTCATGAGCCTAGCACCGAACTTGAACAACAGCTATCGTTCTGTGATGTGTAATGCTTTGATGTCTACCTGATAATCATCAACTGAGGTTCTCCAGCTTTCCAGTTCCCTCCCTGGAGGGCCCTTTGGGGACCTACAGTCTACTCTTCCCACCAGTCTTACTACTAACCACAAAACCCTTTCTGCACTTTATTACTAGTCTTAGCTTCTTTGGAACATCAGTATGTAATTACTACAGAACTGAGAAAAAATTCAGATAAAAATAATAGAATATAGGATGAAAACAATATGGAAATGTGATAAAATTAATAGAAATTGTTTTGATATTAAGGAACAAATTTTAGAAAAATTCATATATCAAGAACAGTAATTCCTTAAGAAGAAAGGATACATTTCCAATGGAAACAATGAATTGCCTTACATCATTTGACAAACCATATGAATACATTGAGAGATTAGTTTCTTGCCAACCTGGAGTACTGACAGTGATTGACGGGAATGGAGACATAACATGACTTAAGATTTATGTTTGCCTTGACTTTTACAACTCATACATGAAGGAAACCTTGACTGAGCCTTCCCTAAATTTGACAATCTTAAAATTTTGCATGACATTACCAACAATAAGATGTTAAAAATGAAATAAAGTTGTCTAAACTATCAAAAATTTAAAAAATTTTTCATTATCCATGCTAGAAGACAGAGTTATATTTCTATTTTTCTCCCAAGAGAGTGACAATGGAAATTTATTGTTATATATGAGATGATCAGAATATGAAGCCAAAAAGAGTAAAAAAAAATTGTAGAATCAGTTCTTATTCATAGGGTCTATATGCATGGATTCACCAACTACAGATCAAAAATATTTGGAAAAATATTGTCTGAACTGAACATGTACAGAACTATTTATTTATTTACTTATTATTTTTCCTTTATTAGTAAATGATGATGGGGTACAGAGTAATATAGCATTGGATTTTTTCCATTATGCATCCTTACATCACTTCTAGTAGTAACACATTCATCAACCCACAAAGTTTATAGAGTCTTATGGCTAGTATGTAGTAGAACTCTGATACTTACTTGGCTTATATTCCCCTGTTTTTCCAATATACTCATGAAGTTGTGCTGTTTACATTGACCTTGATGTCTCCCCCTTCACCCCTCCTCATTGACCCTCCTCCCCATCCCATCGTCTGCAATGTTCACTTCCCTCTGCTAGATCCCTCCCTCCTTTTTACTCCTTATATTGTCCCTTATATGCTAAGTTTAATTGTGCATTTTTATATATTAGCTTATGTATAGGATTTTTTCCTTCCTCTAAGTATGATTCAGCTCCCACATTAGAGTGAGAACATATGGTATTTCTCTTTTTGGGCTTGTGTCCATTCCCTTCAGATGATGTTCTCTAATTCCATCCATTTTGCTATAAATGACATTATTTCATTTTTTAATTGCTGAGTAGTATTCCATTGCATATATGTACCATAATTTTTTATCCATTCTTCTGTTGATGGGCACCTTGATTTGTTCTACATTCCTTGTTATTGTGAAATGTGCTGCCTTGAAGATGGAGATGCAGGTGTCTCTGTGGTAAAATGACTCGCCTCCCTTTGGGTATATTCTCAGTAGTGGTATAACTGGGTCACATGGCAGTTCTATTTTTAGTTTTCTGAGGTATCTCCACATTGATTTCCAAAGTGGTTGAACCAATTTACAGTCCCACCAACAGTGTAAGAGTGTTCCTTTTTCTCTACAACCTCACCAGCATTTGTTATTATTTGTTTTGTTGATCTTGGCCATTTTTACTGAGTTAAGTTTACGGAGTTAAGTGGAATCTCAGAGTTGTTTTGATTTGCATTTCCCTAATGACCAGGGATAGTCAACATTTTTTTCATGTGCTTCCTGTCCTAATGAACTTCTTCATTTGAGAACTGTCTATTCAATTCCTTGGCCAAAATTTGTATTGGATTATTTGTTGTCTTGGGAGTTACATTCATGAGTTCTTTGTAAATTCTCGAGATTAGTCCTCTGTCATATGTATAAGAAACAAAGATTTTTTTCCCATTCAGTGGGATCTTCCTTAACTCTATTGATTGTTTCTTTTGCTGTACAGAAGCTTTTTAATTTCATGTAATCCCATTTATCTATTCTTGTTGCAATTTCCTGAACAATTGGGGTCTTATTGAGGAAATGCTTTCCTATCCCTATATGTTAGAGCATGTTGCCTATCTTTTCTTCTAGTAATTTTAAGGTTGTACAGAACTTTCTTATTATTACTCACTAAATAATAAAGTCCCCCACATGTCTGTCAGCTTGTCATGCTGTGTGGGCTTGCATGTTGCTCTGATGCTGAAAGCTATGCCACCAGTATCTCAGATATCAGCAGGGCTACCCATAATGGAAAGCTTTCAGCTGAGCTTCCAGACTAAGACAGACTAGGGAAAAGGACCCAGCAGCCCACTCCCAAAACAAATTAGCCATTGAAAACCTATGAATAGCAGAGAAACACTGTCAGATATAGTGCTGGAAAATGAGCCTCCCAGGTTGGAAGGCACTCAGAAAACGACTGGGGAGGAATTGTCTCCTCAAAGTAGAGTCGACCTTAATGATGGGAATGGAGTAAAACCCTGACACCTTTTGCTGATGTGACAAGACTCAAAATGAGAAGAAACAGTGACTGCAACATTAGGCTCAAACACAAAAAGGTCACATGCATGGCACAGTGTTGGGTAGTGTTTTGTTCTGTTGTACATAGGGTTGCTATGAGTTGGATGAGACTAAGTAGCACCGAACAATGACAAATAATACAATTATTTACATATTGGTCACATGATATTGGGTATTATAAGTAATCTAGGCCTGCAGCTGTAGCCCTGTGGCATCTGATCCCGTCAGATCTCAGAAGCTAAGCAGGGTCAGGCCTGGTTAGTACCTGGATGGGAGACCGCCTGGGAACACCAGAAGCTGTAGGCTTGGGAGAAGGACCTGGCAACCCCCTCCCAAAAATCAATCTGCCATTGAAAACCCTATGCACAGCAGAGAAGCGCTGACAATAGTGTTTCCCCTGTTGTACAGAGGGTCGCTATGAGTCGGATACCAACTTGACAGCACCTAACAACAAGTAATCTAGAGATGACTTAAATTTTATGGAAGGATATGCATCAGTTATCTGCAAATTCTGTTTCATTTTATATAAGGAAAACATGAATTTTGGAATCTTGGGGAGGAAGGGAGAGACATTCCCAGAACCAATCTCCCACATATACACAGGGATACCTATATAGATATGTTGTTGTTGTTGTTGTTGTTGTTGTTGTTGTTGCTAGATATATTACAGTCAGGCAGTTGGTTGATAAATACATTGGGCTACTTGTCTGTATTTTCATGATGTCTGTACTGTTTTTCTGGGTTTAAAAACTTAAAATTAAGGTTTAGTTTTTGTTATAAAGGCATATTCATTTCTGTACCTTACTTCATATTATATTTTTGTGTTATGGTCTAAAAAAGGGCTAGGTTCTAGTTGTGTGCTCTGTCACATAGGTTAATTTTGGTCTCAGACAGACATTCTGGCTCTGCTTCTACCCTCTGAGAGCAAGCACAGCAGCAGGGTGACAATTTAAAAGGAATGTCAGAAAATAATTACTCCTCCATTCCAAACTGGCAGTGATTTTCATTCTTGTTTGAAGTTAAAGCAGAAATCCTTTGGTTGCCTGTAGAGTCTTATGTGCTATATCCTCCTGGCATTCTCTGAGTTCTCTTCCAATCCCACCCCCGCTCTACCCTAGCCATGCTGGGTGCCCCCAGAATCATCCTCCTTTTGGTTCTCTCCTCTTCCTGATTTAATTCCCTACAACATTCTATCCTCTTTTCTTCCTTTCTTAAAAAAAATAAATAAATAAAACAAAACAAAACAGAAATCTTGGAAGTGAAAAGCACAATAAATCAAATTAAAAAACTCAGTTGGAAGCATTACAAATAGACTAGACCAAGTGGAAGAAAGAAAGTTAGAAATTGAAGAGAAAGCTGAGGAATTATAATATTCAGAGAGCAATAAACAAGCAATCTTTACCATAGTATTCAAGACCTCTGAAACATGATCAAGAAACCAAACCTAAGAATTGATGGAGTAGAGGAAGGAGCTGAGATACAGAATAAAAGCATATACATGAATTATTGCAGAAAACTCACAAACCCAGGAAGAGAAATGGACATATAAATACAGGAATCATTTAGAACCTCAAATAGATATCATCAGAAAAGAATCTCTCAATATCATATTATGGTTAAAATACCAAGAGTACAGAACAAAGAAAGAATACTGAAGACTGTAAGAAAGAAGTGCCAAGTTGTTTACAAAATCAAATCATAATAACAAAAGATCTCTCAGCAGAAACCCTAAAGCCAAATCATGAACTGATACATTTCAGGCGTGGGGAAAAATCTCTGCCAACTATGATTACTATATCCAGCAAAGTTGTCCTTTAAAATTACAGGAGAAATAAAGACTTTCCATGATAAGCATACACTAAATCAATTCATGACCACTAAGCTAGCACTACAGAAGATAATTAAGAGAATACCACATACAAAAGGTGAATAAAGGGCATGGTGGTGCACGGCTGTAATCCCAGTGACTTGGGAGGCAGAGGGAGGAGGATCGCAAGTTCAAGACCACAGGCAGTCTGCGTAACTTAGTGAGACCCTGTCTCAAAAACTAAAAAAATGGGCTGGGGGTTTGGCTCAGTGGTCCAACACTTGCAGAGCATGCAAGCTCTGGTTCAACCCCAAGTACCGCAAAAAAAAAAAAAAAAAGTGAATAAAGATATGCACAATCATGAGAACCCAGGAAAAAATAAATCTTAGTAGAAGAATAAACAAATGAGAATTAGAAAACAATCAGACATGATTAACTCAGTAAACCAGCATCTCCTAAGATAAATAAAGGAGAAATTAGTATGTACTTTTCAACAATAATCCTAAGTGTAAACAGCCTTAACTCTCTGATGAAAAGACATAGACTGGCTGAATAGATTAAAAAGCAAAATCCAACTGTTTTCTGTCTGCAAGAAATTCACCTCACTGGCAAAGATATACACAGAGTGAAAGTGAAAGTATGGAAAATGATATACTAAGCAAAGAACTTGAAAGCAAGCAGGAGTAGCTTAATTCATATCTGACAAAGCAGACTTCAAGATAAAATAACTCAGAAGGGATAAAAAAGCTCAGTACATATTAGTAAAAGGAATAATCCATCTAGAAGATATAATAGCAGAAAACACATGCGTCAAACATTAGTGCATCTAATTTCATAAAATAAACACTATTTGACATAAATAGATTCATAATAGTGGGCAATTCAATACTCTCACCAATTGCTAGATCATAGACACACACACACACACACACACACACACACACAGAAACATCAGAGTTAAACTGCACTATACATCAAATGAATTTAACAGAAATATATAAGATAAACTATCTAATAGCTGTGGAACACATATTCTTTTCAGCAGCTCATGTAACTTTCTCCAAAATAGATCACATTTTAGGACAAAAAGCAAGTCATAACAACTATAAAAACCTGAAATAATTTATTATATCTTCTCAGATCATAATGGAATAAAACTAGACATCAACAATAAGAGAAACTATAGAAACTATGGAGATTGAACAGTATCCTTTTGAACAAACAGTGGGTAATTAAAGAAATCATGGGAGAAATTAAAAATTCCTAGAATCAAATGAAAATGAAAACACAACTTATCAGAACCTTTGGGATGCAGTGAAGACAGTTCTAAGACGGAAGTTTACAGCTATGAAGTACCTAGATTAAAAATCATAAAATCTCAAATTTATAATCTAATGATGCACCTCAAGATTTTAGAAAAACAAGAACAAGACAAAATTAGTACACAGAAGAAAATGAAGATGAAGGTGGAAATTAATGAAATGGAGACTAAATACAAATGATCATTGAGACAGAGTTGGTTCTTTGAAAAGATAAAAAAGATTGCCAAACCCTTAGCCAAACTAACCAAAAAGAAAGAGACAACCCAAATTAACAAGATTAGAGATGAAAGGGGGATGTTACAACAGATACCACAGCAACCCAGAGGATTATTAGGGTAAATTTTGAAAACATATATTTTAATAAATTGGAAAATATAGGAGAAATAGATAAATTTCTATATACATTTGACTTACCAAAATTAAATCAAGAGGATATAAACAACTTAAATAGATCTATAACAAGGAGATTGAAACAATAATAAAGGATCTCCCAGTGAAGAAAACCCTGGGCAACACAGATTCAATGCCGAATTCTCACAGACCTTTAAAGAAGAGCCAACACCAATGCACCTCAAACTATTCCATAAAATAGAAAGAAAAGGAATGCTTCCAAACCCACTCTACACAACCAGTATTACCCTAATACCTAAACTAAATAAAGACACAACACAAAAGAAAACTATAGACCAATCTCCCTGATGAACATAAATGCAAAAATTCTCAATAAAATACTTGCAAACCAAATTGAATAACACATTAAAAGATCATACACCATGATCAAATTGGATTCTTTCTGGAGATGCAAGGATAGTTCAACATATGCAAATCAGTAAATGTGATACAGCACATAAACACACTGAGTCAGAAATCACATGATCATTTCAATAGATGCAGAAAAAGCTTTTGATGAAGTTCAATATCTCTTCATGATAATATTCTTGAAGAAACTAGGATTAGAAAGAACATATCTCAACAATCTAAAGGCTATATATGACAAAATATATAGCCAACATTAAACTGCTGAAAAATTGAAAGAATTTCCTGTAAAATCAAGAATGAGACAAGACAAATTAGTGCTTGAACTCTTAGCTGGAGCAATAAAGCAAGTGAAAAAAATAATAAGGATACAAATAGGAAATGATGAAGTCAAATTATCCTTATTTTTAGATGATATCATCTTATACTTAAACGACCTTTAAGATTATGCCAAAGGACATTTAGATTTGATAAATACTTTCAGCAAAGTAGCAGGATACAAAATCAACATACAAAAACCAGATTCTGTATTCTCTATTACTTCACAATAGCCTAAAAATACCTCACATATGCACATACCCACAAAAACTAGGAATAAACCTAACCAAAGATGAGAAAGACCTCTACAATTAAAACTATAAAACACAGAAGAATGAAATTGAGGATACTAGAAGATGGAGAAACTGTCCATGTTCAAGCATTGGCAAAATTAATGTTACAAAAGTGGTCATATTACCCCAGTGTACAAATTCAATGCGATTCTCATCAAAATTCCAATGACATTCTTCACAGAAATAAAAAAAAATCCTAAATTCATATGAAAACATAAAAGACCCCTAACTAGACAAAGCAATTTTTAGTGAAAATATTAATGCTGAAGGTATCACAATACCTGATTTCAAATTACACTACAAAGCTATAGTAATGAAAATGGCAAGATACTGGTATGTAAATGTCTCATAAACCCATGGAATAGACTAAGAACCCAGAAATAAGGCCATGCAACTATAGACATCTGATTCTTGATTTAGGTGCTAAAAACACATGTTGAAGAAAAGACAGCCTCTTGAATAAATGGTGCTTGGTAAATGGATATCTTGTATTAAAGACTGAAACTAGATCCCTATCTCTAACCCTGAACAAAAATAAACACAAAATAGATTAAAGCTCTTAGTGTAAGACCTAAAAATTTTGAAATTACTAGAAGAAAACATAGAGAAAATATTTTAAGATATAGGCATAAGCAACAATTTTTTGAATAGGACTCCAATAGCTCAGGAAATAATAGCAAGAATTGACAAATGAGATTACATCAAATTAAAAAGCTCACACAGCAAAGTCACTAATTACCAGAATGAAGAGACAGCCTACAAAATGGGAGAAAACCTTTGCTAGCTACTCATCTGACAGATTATTAGTATCCAGAATATATATACATTTTTAATCTAGATTCTACATATGAGATAAAATATTTGCCATTTGTCTTTCTTTCACCCAATATCTAGAATGTATAATGAATTCAAATATTAAATGCCAAAGGAACAAATAATCCAATTAACAAATGGATAAATGACCTGAACAGTTTTCCAAAGATATGGCCAAGAAATATAATGAAAAACTTGAGTCTCTTCAGCCATGAGGGAAATGCAAATCAAAACTACAGTGAGATTCCATCTCATCCTGGACAGAATGGCTATCATCAAGAAAACGAGAACAGTAACAACAACAAAAAATCAAACAAACAAATAAAAACAGGTGCTGCTGAAGATGTGGGAGGAAAATCACCTTTTATACACTGTTGGTGGGATTATAAATTAGTCCAGCCACAATGGAAATCATAATGGAGGTTACTCAAAAAAAAAACTAAACATAGAACTACAATATGATCCATCTATACCACTCTTGAGTGTATATCCCAAAGAATCAAAGTTAGCATACAATAGAGATACATGCATATCCATGTTTATTATGACTCTATTCATAATCACCCTGGGTGCTCATCAACAGATGAATGGTTAAAGAAAAGGTGGTATATATACACAATGGAATATTATTCAGCCATAAAGAAAAGTGAAATTATGTCACTTACAGGAAAATGTATGGAATTGGAAATCATTGTATTGAGCAAAATAAGTCACATTCAGAAAGACAAATATTGTACATTTTCTCTCATATGTGTAATATAGATTTTAATAAAGAAATGAAAGTAGAAGTAGGCCTATTTGGAAAGAAGCAGCAGACCTGGGGGAAGAGGCATGAAGGAAAAGAGTGAGTAATAGAGAGTGGATATGATCAAAATACATATATGAAAATGTCATAATGAATCTTATTATTTTGTGTAATTATTACACACTAATAACTAAACTGAAAACTATAAAAAATAACATAGTAAATACTATGTAATGAAGAGTTTAGCTCAGTTGGTAGTGCGCTTGCTCTGTGCACTCTGAGGTCCTGGGTTTGATCCCCAGCACCGCAAAACTGGGAGAAAGACCTTGCAGCCCACTCCCGCTACAATCCCCAATCAACCATTGAAAACCCTATGAATAGCAGAAAAGCACTGACATAGTGATGAGCATGACACAAGGTAAGGGAGTATTTTGTCTGTTGTACATAGGGTTGCTGTGAGTCAGACCTGACTTGATGGCAACTAACAACAACAACAAAGGTGATGACGACGACAACAACGGCAAGATGTACGTGCTGGTTCTTATAACTTAAACCTTTGATTTTCATTCCTCATCACTTTAACTTCCCTATGCACCATCAGGGGACTTCTATCATTAAGACTTTCTGTAAGATGGTGCTGGCCCTGCTGCTGCTCAGTCCTATCTTCTCAGGAAAGGAGTCTCTTTGGCTCAATTAATCTTTTTGATCTGGGCCACATTGGTATTGGTTTTTGGAAGACCGGAGGATTGGCTTCCCTTATGACTATCCTCTTCTGGTCTAGTCCACCATCCTGGGCAAGGAGGTGGAGTCACATGGACAGTGTGGCTGCTGTCTCTTATCAGGTATGGTTAGTTTGCCAGTTTCCTACAGATTACAGGAAAGGGAAGTTGGCACCAAAAAAATGTATTAGCTAAAGATATCATAAAATATATGTTTAAGAGTCATTAATTGTTTTTTTAGTGAGTTTCATTGACTTTATAACTTCAAAGATATACTTCATGGATCTCTTCTTACTATTACTACCATAGACCCATTAAATCTGGCAAAGACATAGCACTACAGCATTATAAGAGCGCAAAGTTGGAGTCCAGTGATCTGGGTGAATTTTAGTTCCTTTACTCACCCACTGGCTAATCCTGGTCATTCTATGAAACTTCTGTAAACATCACTTTCCTCATCTGTGAACGGAGACAAAAATATCTGTCTCACATAAAATAAAATATTATTTATTATTATAAATATAGTGTTATACAAATTGCTTCCTTGTGTAGTATCTTTACTGAAAAACTCACCCTCAAAGCTCAAAAACACAGATTCTATTGTAATTGTAATAGATACAAATAGCCTTTTTAACATCTATATTTCCCAGAGTCATTAGACTAGCTATACAGAGAAAAAAATCAATGGTAGAGTGAAAATGACAACGAAGTACAAGTGGTATTAGAGAACAGCATCTCAATACTAAAATGGAAATAATAAAACTCCAGCAGTTTCCTTAGATCAAGCACTTGGGCTTCATAAAAGAGAAAATGGAATCTACATGAAAGTTTGACTGTATCGGGCTCAGGCATAACAGGGATCATTTTATTCATTTCAACTTTTAAAATCTCAAAATTTCCTTACTTTCTCATTGTCATATTGTATATATGTCACTGAAGCATGGTGACACATAGGATAGTGATTGAATATCTGCTTATACTAACTGGTGGGCTGTTTAAAGAGTATGATTTAAAGGGTACAGAAGCTCTACTTCCCCAAACACTCATCCACTAGCCCTCTCACATATGTATTGTTGATTCTGCTTGAAGAGACAAATTTTAGCTAGGCTCAGGAATTGTGTTTTGTCACAGATGTGATTATCTGGTAAATAGTGCCAACCATTTTTATTTTGTAACTATTCCTAAGGGAATGAGGTATGCTTGTAAAACAGTCTCAGTTTGAACCAGATTGCCTGTATTTGCATTACAGTTGCACAGTTTTCTAGCCGTGTGACTCAAATGCTCATGTTTAAAATAGGGGTCATAGTGGGAGGGAGAGGATGAAGGGAAAGGAGGAATGGGAGAACAAGGTAAAGGGGAACAGAGGGAGAGAAAAATGCAAAATATGGGGTGCAACTCTATGAAAATATGAAGAAGGAGGAGGAGGAGGAGGAGAAGAGGGAGGATAAGGAGAGAAAAAAATCAGAATATAACCCATGGTTGCATATGAGTGTTATTACATGTTAATTAAAATTTTTTTCTTTCTTTCTTTTTCTGGCTTTTAAAATTTGTTCTGTAAAATGGTTAAGAGGATGGCAGTATAAGTATTACTAATTTCATACTTGCATAATGGGTATATCAACTGACATTACTCTTTACCCTGCTAACATATATAAATAAAATACTAATAATTTAAAAAGTAAAATAAAATTGGGGTCATAAAGGTACTTCATAGGGTGAAATGTGCTATACAAAGACCATATCTGCTCCTAATATGTTTGTGAGATGAGAAGAAATGTTTGGAGAATGGATTCATCTCCATGAGGGGTGTGTGTGTGTGTGTGTGTGTGTGTGTGTGTGTGTGTGTGTGAGCACCTAAGGGACATCAATACAGACACTATGGCTGAGAGTAGTTGAGTGTGCTAGAAAATAATATAAAGAAGCCACCCAGGAGAGTGGTGGGCATCAGTGGTTCATTTTTCTTTTTTCATGGCTTTTCAGGGAATCATCAACCACTAATTAAAGTACCATTACTCTGCCAGTGTGGATCCCAGAGATAGATTATTGTTGTTAGGTGCTGTCGAGTTGGGTCTGACTCATAATGACCCTGTGTACAGCACACGATCTTATTGACGTTTAAGCCCATTGTTGCAGACACTATGTCAATCCATCTAGTTGACAGTTTCCTTTTTTTCGTTGACCAGCCACTCTCCCAAACATGATGAGCTGCTCCAGGGGTTGGTCCCTCCTGACAACATCTCCAAAACATGTAAGACACAGTCTAGCCATCCTTGCTTCCAACGAGCTCTCTGGTTGCACTTCTTCTAGGACAGATCTGTTGGTTCTTTTGGCAGTGCATGGTATAGTCAATACTCATCTCTGGCACCATAATTCAAAACACCAATTCTTCTTTCTCCCTTATTCGATGTCCAGCTTTGACAACCATATGATGCAACTGAGAATACCAGGGCATGAGTCAGGAGTACCTTGGTCTTCAATGGGACATCTTTACTTTTCAATACTTAAAGAGATCTTTTGCCACAGCTTTTCCCAAAGCAATACATCTTTTGATTTCTTCCCTGCTGCTTCCATGGTTGTTGAGTATAGAACCAGGTAAAGCAAAATCATGGAAAACCTCAATCTTTTCTCCATTTATCCTGAAATTGCATACTGACCCAGTTGTTAGGATTTTTGTTTTGTTGATGTTGAGTTGTAATCCATACTGAAGGCTGTGTTTTTTGATCTTCATCAGTAAATATTTCAAATCCTCTTCACTTTCAGCAAGAGTCAACCTTCTTTCTCATCTTCTGATCCACTAATGTTTTTCTTTGTCAGTGAGAGACTTTTCTGCTTTCGTAGGTATTTATTTTTTCTCTTCAATTCATTCGTTTAACAGAACTTTGTGTACCAAGCAATAGGAGTATTAAGATTTTTTTCATGTCTGTTTTATGTCTGTTATGGAAACTTGGTGACTGAAACATCAAAGAAATAATGATGAAAGTAAGCAGGCTTTATTCTGAGAATGTTGATGTTTCTGCTCAACTTGTGTGTTGCATTAAATGAAAGGTCAAATGGCCAAAACTGATTATCTGAAAACTGATTTCCTGCAGGTGCATCCGCATTTCTAACATTTGTACACTGAGAGGCACTGTGACCACTTAGCAGTAGTCAATGATGTAGCCAAAATACTATTTTTCTTTCCTTTTGAAAAAATGATGTCTCAGGGAAATACTTAGAATTGGGTTTAGCTGTGACCACCAATAAAACCCAAGTGATAGCAGTGTAACAAAGAAAGAAGCTCAGTTCTCTCTTCCATTAACACCTGGATGTGGGCATTTAATACCTCTATTGGCAGTCAGTTCTATCTGTCTTGGTGCTCCTCTATCCAGGGTCTCTGTTACCTACCTCAAGACATCAGATCCCCATGTTTGGGACACTGGGAATGAGGAAGGAGAGAAGAGCATATTCCCACCACAGAAGGACACTTCCTGGTGCCTCATCCAGCATTTCACTCACATCTCCCTGGCCAAAACCTCATCACAAGGCTATGCCTGTCTGTAAGAGAAATGGAGATCTGCACTCTTATTCTGTACAGCCATCTGGTAGCCTTTTCCATTTAAGGACAAAGAGTCAACCTGCAAGATAAGACACATAGAAATGTGTACTTACATGTTCATCTAAGAATTTCAGAGCTATTTGCAATTTCTCGGCCTCTTAAAATATAGCACTTAATTATCACCAAAGGAACTCATTTATTTCAACCAGTAAATTAGAAGTACAAACAAAGATGAGGAAATTTTAGTGACATGCTTCGCTTCCTAAACACTAATTGTCAGATTCCCATAGTGGATTCCCTACAGGGTCAGATGCATCCCTCACTGGTAGATTAACTCATTTCTGAACTGGAAGAAACTTAGGGAAGTCTTAGTCTCAAGCTTGGATATCAAGGCAACTTGTGGGGCATCACCACTGGTCACGGAGCATTTCTTGGGCCCTTGGCCACCAGCCTCAAACTGAGCCCTGCGGTTGAAGACCCTCTGCAGGTTGGTGAGTTGAATGGGGATGGAGAGCCTCACCTCCCGGGAGCCACTCTGCCAGTCCCTTGGGACAGCTCGGAGGTTTACGTTCACAGCCACTCCACCAGTCCCACAGGACAGCTTGGAGATTTACACCCATTGCCACTGCCTGTCAAAGGGCAACACCAACTCTTGGTACTCTTCTAAAGATGGTTCTCTATTGTAGCTCTCTTGTCTGTCTCGCTCACGAGGGTTGGTGTTGTGGACCCAGTGGATGGTATGGACATTCTTCTCTTGATGGTCTACAGACCAATCAGAGACTGCTACGTGATATGGGGTGACTATGGCTTAACCTATCAGGTGGAGGATGCAAATGAAGCATCAATTGGGTAACCAATCATGGGATATTCTTTAACTGACCACTGGGGTGTCATTGGGTAATTGGGGAGTAGCCTATCAGGTGTCGAGAGGTTCAAAGAGGGTAATTGGATGCCAGAGCCATCTTTATGGGGTCGACACCAAAAGGCCCAGGATGTAGGGTAGAGGTTATCGGGGGCCATCTTGCCCTAGGAAACAGATCTTAGTCCTCCAGGTGGGCTAGAAAGGCCTCGAGCCAGTAGGCCTCTCTAGGCCATATCCCTATAGCAACTATGCCTTTTCCTTAGACCCTTTACTTGATTCTAGATTTTTTTTAATGCCTTTGCTTTGAACTTCACTGAATATGTTATTTAGGACCAAAGTTGTCATTGTTCTTCTGGGGGCCAAGTGCCCTAGCTCTTTCTCTGAGTTTCTTTCACCATAGGTCTGTAATGCTGACCAAATCCAGCTTCACTTTTACCTGATTGCCCTGATCCTGTGTCTCTGAGGCTAAAAGGTCCATTCACTACCCACTGCTGAACAATTATGTGGCTCTGGGCTTTGGGCACTGTCTGGAGTTTTTTGAGTTGTTTGTCCCTTTGGGGTGTCTTAATTCCCTGGATTCCCTCTTCCCTATTCCAGCCCTTTCTAGAAAGCCTCAAATGATATGGCTGTGTCTTCCTAATGCCTAATGATCCAGGGGAAAAATGAGAGGTTCTGTGACACATTCTGTTGCACTCCACCCCCAGGAGTCCAGCTCCTAGGAGGGAACCCAACATATAGGTTAGAAATGACTATGGGACTGGGTGAGAGTAATGCCGAGAAGAGACTCAGGAGCCTTCTCAACAGGTAGCTGTAGCTATGTACAGAATTTATTGTGCAGCCCCAGTGGAAAAAAGGCTACAGCTCCCAAGCCCCAGGCTACAAAGTAGTAGCAGTGTTACAGCTCTAATTCTGCCTCTCCTGAGGGCAGAGGGGCAGCTCTAAGTCGGCCTCCGCAGGAGGTAGACTCTCAGGTGTTGCAGTAAGTGTTACAGCTCTAAGAAGTCTCTGCTGGTGTGTCTCCTCTTCTTCTTCCCTCCTCCCTTTGGGGAGAAGGGTTCTTCTTGACTTGCTTGAAGGCTTTGCCTCTTCAGGGACCCTGAGCTTGACACGGAGTCTTGCTTACAGGTCCTCCTCCTAGATGTTCTTGATGAGGGATGCTGTCCATGGTTCAGGAAAGGCTGGGTGAAGCTCTCCAAGAAGAAGGTCGATGATGAGGCTGCTGCTGATCCTCAAGCTGCTCTGGGGTGTGTATACTCCAGAGCAAACTGCTGAGGGGTAACAGTCATTGGCTCATGGCAAGGTAAGGCAGGAATTGAGGGTGGTTTAACTGATGGAAAGCACCACTTAAAGTGATTGGGACTGTTAAGGAAGGGCAGTTTAAGTCAGGGTTCACACAAAGGTCAGGGTGAGGCCTGCTTAACAGGACAGGCCTTGACAAGGGCAACTCCATCTTAACTATTCATAATAATATTCCCCAAAAACATTCCAAGTCCTAGTTGCATGTTGTAAACAATGACCAAGAAACTGTGTCCTTAAGTACTTGTTACAGAGTCACAGCTGGGCAACACTGCTTATGGTAGCTGCAGCTACAAATTAAATTGGAGCAGATAGATGCACGGAGTAAAAGGATTCCCCACAGGGACATAGACACACATGGGCAGAATTCATTGTCATGTAAATTAAGGTCAGAAATATAATTAGTGGTGCCATTCCATGTAGGTAGCATCACTTGCCCAGCAAGCCAGAACTGCCTTATTGCCTTGGAAATGTCTTAATAAGGAGGATCTTCAAACTTGCTCTTTACAAAATAAGATTCTAAATAAAATTTAAAAATTCTTTCCTTTCAGAAAAAGAACTACCAAGACAAGGTGACTGAGAGCTCAGGCTTTGGACGCAGGCAGACCCCAGGTAGCCCTGGCTTATCAGCTGTTACCTGGGAAAGCGGCTTCATCTCTCTAAACCTCAGCTTTCTCATCTTTAAATGAGAGGTAATTGTATTGTTTGTCTAATATAATTATTCTGAAGAGTAAAGGAAATAATTCATTTAAATACTTAGTATACTGTCCAACACATTGTTCTTAGGGGCCATCGAGTAAGTGTCCAACTTATAGCGACCCTACATACAACAGGTAAAACACTATTGTCAGCGCTTCTCTGCTATTCATAGGGTTTTCAATGGCTGATTGCTTTTTGGGAGTGGGCTGCCAGGTCCTTCTCCCAAGCCTACAGCACCTGGTGTTCCCAGGCAGTCTCTGATCCAAGTACTAACCAGGCCCAATCCTGCTTAACTTCCAAAATCTGATAGGATAGGATGCCACAGTGGTATGGCTCCAGGCATCCAACACATTGTATGCCCTTAATAAATACTAGCTCTCTATACATGTGGGTGGAGGTTTAGCTCAGTTGGTAGAGTACTATCCTGTACTTGCTGAGGCCCTGGGATCTGTCTGAAGCACTACAAAAATGGGAGAAGGACCTGGCTGCCCACTCTGTAAACAATCAACCATTGAAAATCCTATGAATAGCAAAGTAGCACTGACATAGTGCCAAGCGTGACATAGTGTCAGGGAGTGTTTTGTTCTGTTGTACATAGGGTCACTATGAGTTGGACTCAACTCTATGGCACCTAAAAACAACAACAACAACAACATCTATACATGTATATTTCTGATAGTCTGATAAAGGATTAATATCTAGGATATATAAAGAATTAAAAAAAAACTAACCACCAAAACCAAATAATCTAATTAATAAATGGGCAACAGGATTGAACAGTTCTCAAAAGAAGATATACAGAAGGCTAATAGACATATGAAAAAATGTTTACTATCCTTAGCTATCAGGGAAATGAAAATCAAAACTACACTGAGGTTCCATCTTACCTCACCCAGAATAGCTAGCATCAACAAAACAACAGCAAATGCTTGTGAGGGTGTGGGGTAAAAAGGAACACTTTTCCACTGTTGATGGGACTGTAAACTAATACAACTATTATGGAAATCAGTATGGAGTTTCTTCAGACTACTAAAAATAGAATTACCATTTGATCTAGCAGTCCCTCTGTCTATATATGCAAAGGAAGCTAAATCATTATACCATAGAGACACCTGAACTTCCATGTTTATTGCAGCATTGTTCACAATTGAAAGGAAATAGCATCAGTCCAGATGTCCTTCAACAGGTGAATAGATATAAAAACGTTGGTAAATATACACTATGGAATACTATTTATCCATAAATAAGAATAAAATTGTGACATTTACAATAAAATAGATGGACTTGAATATAATCACCTGGAGTGAAATAATAAACTCAAAAAAAGAAATACCATGTGTTTTCACTTACATGCAGGAGTTACATATGGAAGACTAATTTTTCTCTAGTTATTTGCCTTATATATTGTAAATCTTTACTGATTATTCTAAAAACAAACAAACAAACAAACAAAAGACCCAAGGCCTTGTGATGCTTTGCATTGGCTAATAGAAGAGAGGGGAGCCAGGCTCCCTTGGTTCAGATCCCATCCTATCTCACCTGACTTTATGACTTTGAGCAAGTTACTGAACCTCTCTGGGCCTCAGCTTTTTCACTCATATAATGGACAACAACACTGCCAAATTAGTGGGACATTGTAAATTTAACCATCCCTTTAAAAAAAAAACTAAAAGTATAATCAGATCTTGTGGTTTTAGTCACAGAATTTCTTAAAAGAAAAAGCAGTCTACAGACAGGTTCATGAAAGTGGTTTAATTCAATCACTCAGATTATACTGAAATTCTATGAGCAAGATTTGATGATGAATAGCTTTAGTGTGAGATAAATTTAGCCTATTAATGAGATCTGAGTCTATCATTCTATTTTTAGGTTGGAAATGACACATGACATCATTATTCATACACAATTAGGAGAAAAAAAGAACCCTACAAAGTCAATCAATCCACTTTGAAGAATAAAGACATTTTAAAAAATAATTCTGGGAAATCTAAACTATAAGGATAGGAATAATATAGTGTGGACAAGATTCATAGCACTAAAGAGCTCAGATTACATTTGTCCTCCTTGAATGCTGGAGGGTTGAAAAAAGAAAAAACAAGGAAGATTGGAATGCAATTACAACTTCATTACTGTCTTTAAAATTAAATGGATGGAGATTACATAGATGATAAAAAATATAGCATACTCCTCCAAAATGCAATGAAAAATAATAATTCTTGACATATTTTATCATTATACTATAATAAACTCCATTACTGTAGTGTTTATATTTTAGATTTGTGAGTGGTGGGAAGTTGAAGTTCAACAAGGAAATGAAAAGGGAGGTGGGTGGGAATATTTGCATATTACTCCACCTAAACCCCATTCAAATCCCCAAAGTCTCATTGTAAGCCTGGTGTAATAATTTTGATTTCTGGCACAACTGGCTATTACCATACCTGTTCCAAGCTGATGAAACCTGAAAACCATGGTGTCAAACCTTCATTTGACAAAGCAGAGAGATACCTGACCTGGTATTTCGACTGAGTATCAGGTAAAGCTTTGGTGCTTGCAGATCAGCCTGTAGATCAGTACGCTGGGCAGCCTGTCAGAAATGCAGAAGTATGGGTCTCACCCCAATTCTAACTGAGTCAGAATCTGTTTTGTGATAAGATCCCCAGAGAAGCATTGAGGTGAAGAATATATGGCATCATGCATCTCTTTTGCATTTTAGAAATAATCATGTCAGAGTGATGGATTTCATTGTCTGTTTCAATCAACTTGTTAAAAATTGCATGTTTCCTAATTCTTTCTTCCCTCCTAATCATTCATTGATCGTGACCTTTGTTCTTGGCTTTAATGAGACAGTAAAATGGGCCATCACTGTTTAAGTAACTATAACCTACATCTTGCTTAATACCGTCAGCTAGAAGAGTGGTTATAAGCCCACAAGCTTTGGGTTTAGAGACAGGGAGGTCAAGTTCCACAGGTTCTAGTTACCTCTATGAAAACTAGAGTAAATCAATCTCTTCATCTATAAAATGAAAATAATATTAATAGTATTTTCCTGCTTAGTCTTTCAATGACCCCCATAACTTTTAGGGCCATATATATGACCGTCTGTGATCAGTTCATTTTCTAAGGTCTTTTGAGTGGCTAGCCTACATTAACCTATATGTGAGTCAGAAAATTCAGAACTAATGTAACTTAAACTCTTCCATTGATTCTACATACATAGTTGTTAATGGTGATTTATGTTTTCAAAATGAGGATAAATCTTCCACTTTCAGTTCAACCAAGATTGAGTTTCCCTTATGTATGTGCTTGGCAGGATCCTAGTGATAGAAACAGAACCCTGAGCAAAGCAAAGAAATACGCTGCTCTTGTGGAGCTTACGTTCTGGTAATCTCTGTGCACACTGCAATGTGTTCCCACTATCTTATTACAACATACACTTTCCCTTTCTGTTTAAGAAAAATACTTAGAGAGCACAGAGGACTAAGGATTACGTTTGTACTCACTCAGCCTTGCAAATAATGCCAGATTTATAGCAGCACTCAAAATCCAAAAATGTAACAAAGTTAACATAAAATGGTAAAATAAGCATTGATTACTTTCTTTTTCCTATTCCAGAAATGGTTGGTTCTTAAAAATAATAACATACACATACATTCCACATATACATTTTGACGTTGTGTATCACCTCATCAAATACTTTGAATAAATTTATTAGTTTTTTTGTTTGTTTGTTTTTTGGCCCCTCAGTAAGAAATATCCCTTAGTCTGAAGATTGTTTGGATAAAACCCATTGGAGGTTCAAGTTCAAATATCACCATTATTATCTCAATGTGAAACTGATTCTAAAATTATTCCATATATAAAACATAATTTAAAATAATCATTAGGATAGTGGTTAGAAGAGGGCTGGAATTTAGCTCAGTTGGTAGAGTGCTGCTCCGCAGTCTCTGAAGTTCCGAGTTCAATTCCCAGCACCGCAAAAATGGGAGAAGGGCCTCACAATCCACTCCCAAGCAATCCCGAAACAGTCAGCCATTGAAAACCCTAAGAGGGTTGCTATGAGTCAGATACCGACTCAATGGCACCTAACAACAACAACAGTGGTTAGAAGATGAGACTTCTTTCACTGGACATTTTCCTCCATTTAAATTTTTTCTTCAGATTTTTTGAAGGGAGATGGAAAGCACGTAGGGTTCTACAGCTGAGAAAACCCCCAAAGAGCTTAATAACACTTATTATGATCAACCACAAAAATCAAAAAACATATTTTCTCCATAGGAGAATGGCAATGAAGTGTGTGCACTAAATTATAATAACCTCTTTTTCTTCCATTTCTGAAATCAGTGACCATCCCAACGATGCACTCAAAACAGAAGCTAAAATCAGAAATGGGTTGCTTCCTCTTGTTGTTAATAACATTGAAAAATGTATGCCTATATGTAATTAGGAAAGTAATTTTCTAAAAAGAATTTAAGCCTTGAATAATAGGCTTGTGTAACCCAAGCCCTTCTCAAACCTGACTTTCTGCTTTATTGTTTTCTCAGACTCCGCCAGTGATAATGGATTTTCTTATGTTCCAATTATAGATTTGTTTCTGAAAAGTGAGCTTGAAGTGTTGTGAAATCAAACCCAGACATGTATATTTTGAAACCACGCTACCATCTGAACACTTTTCACCCAACAAAGTAACAGAAGAATACATTAAAATGAAAAGAATATTGTTCTTTTAACAGCTTAATAAATTAGTCTTCATTATTTTTCCTACTTTGTTTCCCTCTAGTACCCCAAAGTGAAAAGTGCATGGATATTTTTTATGGGAACATGTCCAACTGAAAGAATCTGATCAATAAAAATAAATTGGAAAGATTCTTTCTTCTTGCTTCTTTTATAATTTGGACATGACTATCCTTTTCAGTATGTAGTCTTGAATCCCCTCCACCTTCTTAACTGATCCATACCACTGAACACCTCTTCCTGGGGACACTTGGATTTGCAGGACTAAACACTTGATCATGTTTATTTCTGTATCTTATGCCTGGTCTTCTTTTCCTTTCTTTTCTTTTTCTTCTTTTCTTTTGTTTTTTTAATTTAATAATACTACGAATCATAAGGATGTGCATACTTGAGGCTCAATTTAGAACAACTTTTAACTTATGAGTAGGGTAAATGGTTTAATACAGGGATCTCCACAACTCCCAGGCCATGGACTGGTACTGGTGAGAGTGGTAGGTGGGTGACCCACAGCCCCCCTAGCCTGTGGTCTATGGAAAAATCGTCTTCCATGAAATAGGTTCCTGGTGCCAAAAGGTTGGGGATCACTCACTGGCTTAATACAATCAAGTATTCACTTTATTACACTATAAGACAGTAAAGTTTAAAAGGGAAGGATGGATTACTCTTTGAACTTCGGGTGTTAAACACTCCATTTTTGTCCTATGGACAGTAGCCTGGTCTTATTTCTGGTTATTCTTGGGCACCTATCTTTCCCTTAGTGTCGAAGAAGAGAGCAATGATCAGAGCTTGCTACCACAGCATTATTCCTGGAGGAGTACTACTACCTGGTATATACTCAAAATGAGACTGAATATGTTTTGTGGTCACCGTGGGCAGGTTCTCTGAAACTGTGCTGAAAAGTTACCTTGGTCAGGAAGCATATATTGTTGCTGTTGTTAGGTGCCATTGAGTCAGTGTTCAACTCATAGCGATGCTATGTACGACAGATGAAACACTATGGTCAGTGCTTTTCTGCTATTCATAGGGTTTTCAAAGGTAGATTGTTTGTTGGGAGTGGTTGCTGGGTCCTTCTCCCAAGCCTGCAGCATCTGGTGTTCCCACGATGACTTTTATCCAAGGACTAATCAGGCCTGACCCTGCTTAGCTTCTGAGATCTGACAGGATTGGACACCACAGTGGTATGGCTGCAAATATAAGGCACATATAGCCAAACAATATTTTCATGGCTTTTCCAGGGTTTGATGATCTTATGTTTCAGGTTGGACAACTTCCCATGATGACAGATCTATTAATCAGAGAATCTAGGCATGATTACCAGTGAGGACGCTTTTGTCCTCTTCTCAAAGAAGAAGGTACTGGATAAGCCAGCAGGGAAACACGTGTATGCACTTTGAGTGTGTCTCACCTCAGTCATTTGTGGTCTCAAATGTTTGGCCAGATGCCTCCTACACCAACACTTTGCCTATTCTCTGTCAGATAGTAATAGTGTACACTATCAAACAGCATCACTCTGATTTCAGCCAGTCAGTTCCCTAACACCTTTTTAAAACTCAAGGTAGAATTGTTGGGCTGCAAACAACATTTGGGGTGTTTAGGATTAGAATAGACAAGGCGGGGATGAAGTCAACCTGGATGGGATGTTTTCTTTGGCATTATGATAAAGACACTTGGCAGTAATGTTCAAAGGAGGGTGTGTGATTATCTTTCTTGGCATGGCTTTTGTTTTACTCATCCTGAAGCCCCACCTTTTCTTTTGGGTAATATTTTCTCCACTGTGCCAGGCAGCTGTACTGAAGCTCTCCACCATGCCAAAGTCTCTGATCAAGTTAGGGAAAAAATTGAATTTTTGCCATCAAGTAGAAAAATAATATAAGAGTTTAGAGTATTGCTTGTTATGTTGAGACAATCATAGAGCAATTTGGTAATTTTGATAATTAATTTATATAGAACCAGTGAAGTGAACCTGTAAAAGTAAGATAAAATATCCATGAACAGTTTATTTTTCTTAAAAAATTATTCTAGTTCTATTAGCCATTACCAGCAACTTTACTTTTTAATAGAATTACAAGGAGTAAAGGCACCATCTTAAGATCTTCAAGTACCACTTGGTCGTGGACCTAAATTTTAAGATGGAAATGTCTGAGAACATTGACTAATTCTTTTTTTTTTTTTTTTTTCAGTACTGGGGGTTGAACCGAGGGACTCACGCTTGCATGTTTTGCAAGTGCTGTACCACTGAGCTGCAGCCCTAGCCCACTTTTTTTTCTTTTTTCTTTTTTTTTTTTTTTTTACTTTTTGAGACAGGGTCTCACTAAATTATGCAGACTGCCTCTGGTCTTGAACTTGTGATCCTCCTGCCTCTGCCTCCCAGTCGCTAGGGTTGTAGGCATGTGCCACCACACCTGGCTGAGAAGAACTAATTCTTAAAGTAAAAAGATAGTGGGCAAATGCACAGGTTTTAAGAGTAGACAACCTTGAGGCTGAAAATATGGTTTTACTAGCTGGAAGAACTGTCTGAGGCAAAAGAGTCCATGAATTTAGGGGTCTTTCCTTTGCTTAAAGTCATCCAGCCTTTAGTGTCTAGCAAACTACCTCATGGAGTAAACGTTCAACTGCTGGAGCGCTATATATTTTTTCTTCCTGTGCATGAAAAAATTTTTTCCAGTTAGTGTTCTCATATAAAGACCATCACATTGCTCTTTTCTGAAGAACAGTTGGGTTCTGTAGGTTAATATATACTTTAAAAAACAACATTACTCAGAAATCTGACATCTTTTGCTTCCATTGTGTTGCTCATTGTTGCCATTGAAATTATTTCTGAGCCTATTTCCTCACTGAGTGGTTAAATGAGGTCAGATATATACATAATATTAAATATTTTAATATTGAAATGAAGGAATTCCTAGCATTCAGAATTGAAAAAGGGAAGTCATTGATGCTAAAGATAAAGGATTTTTTTTTCCTGTAAAAGCTTTCAGCTGAATAATATCTCCTATATCCTATGACCTGTAATTGCTAGTAAATATCATCAGCACCAAAATTAAACTTGGTGTTGGGTGCCTGGCACACACCTGTAATCCCAGTGATTCTGGAGGCAGAGGCAGGAGGATTGTGAGTTTGGGGGCAGGGGCAGCCTGCATAATTTAATGAGACACTGATTCAAGATAAAAAATTTAAAGAGGGGATGGGAGTATGGCCAGTGGTAGAGCACTTGCAACGTATGTATGAGGCCTTGGGTTCAGCCCCTCTAAAGTATTGCAAACAAAAAAAATTTAAAACTTGGATTTGATAACGTAGTTGAACTTTGAGAAGTCAGTTCTCTCGGCCTTTCCATAATTGAATGATTTTATGTAAAATGTATGTGATACTTTGGTACCATCTCAAGTGGCTGCATATCCATTTACCTTCTTTTATCATCTTCATGAACAATTACTGTGTGACTAGCTCTGATCCAGCATTAAGGGATTCATAAATGAGTGGAGATATTTTGTACCAAAAATTATATGCTATAGTTTTCAATATTGACATGAAAACAACTAAAACATGATATAATAATGGAAGGTGTATAGAATAATTGCAAGTATCACAACAGGAGGTGCTCAGAGACAGATAATTCCCAGCCCAATATTAATTTTTCTTCCCTTCCTTATAATAGAAATGTATACCTGATTTATACCAAATGGAAAATGTCCATCTCCCTCTTATATCCTCCTTTACAGCTAGGCGTGGCCATGAGGACTAAGTTCTGACTAATGAGAAGCAAGTGAAATGCTTTGGGTTGGATTCTGGGAAATCTCCTTCGTGTGGAGACAAATGAATGGGCTTGCTGGCCACAGTGTGGATGTGTTAATGGATGGAGGTCCAACAGCAACCCTGGAACATTAGAATCCCGGACCTCTATGACCTTGAGAATGGAAGCTATGGGCAGGGCACAAAAAAGAGCAGGTAACCAAGAGGCACATGAAAAAATGCTTAATCTCCCTAGCCATTGTTGTTGTTAGGTGCCTTTGAGTCCTGTCCAATTCATAGGGACCCTCATAGGGTTTTCAGTGGCTGATTGTCTTAGGATTGCTTCCAGAGTGGAGTGGATTGCCATGTCCTTCTCCTGTTTTTATGGTGTTGGGATTGGAACCTGGGTTTTCAGAGAGTGCAGCACAGCACTCTGCCAATTGAGCTAAACCCCAGCTCCTCCCTAGCCATTGTTGTTGATGTTAGGTGCCGTCAAGTCGGTATCTGGCTTATAGTGACCCTCATAGGGTTTTCAATGGCTGACTGTTTGGGGATTGCCTTGGGAGTGGATTGCCAGGTCCTTCTCCCATTTTTGCGGTGCTGGGAATTGAACTCGGTACCTCATAGACTGCAGCACAGCACTCTACCAACTGAGCTGAATCCCAGACTCCCGAGCCATTAGGGAAATGCAAATCAAAACAACACTGAGATTCCATCTCATTCCAGGAAGAATGGCCTTTTTAACAAAATAAATAATAACAAATGCTGGTGAGGATGCAGAGAAAAAGCAGCCCTTTTACACTAGTGGTGAGATTGTAAATTAGTTCACTTTGGAAATTAGTCACTTTAGAAATCAATATGGAGGTACCTTAGAAAATTGAGAATAGAATGCCGTATGACCCTAGTGTTGTTGTTAGGTGCCCTCAAGTTGGGGACTCATAGCAACCCTCATAAGGTTTTCAATGGCTAATTGTTTCAGGATTACATTGGGAGTGGTTACCACTCCTTCTGTTTTTGTGGTGCTGGGAATCCAACTGAGAGCTTCAGAGAGCACAGAGTGACACTCTACCAACTGAGCTAGACCTCAGCCAAATCTTAAAATATATGATGCAATTATATCAATACATGGGAAATACGGTCCTGTAAAACATGTAAATTGATGAATATGT
The DNA here is from genome assembly GCA_007922755.1 of Pedetes capensis. Classification (NCBI taxonomy): domain Eukaryota; kingdom Metazoa; phylum Chordata; class Mammalia; order Rodentia; family Pedetidae; genus Pedetes; species Pedetes capensis. Next base: position 81,179 of record VMDO01004964.1, on the reverse strand, counting down.
AGGCAAAAGTGATACAGCATTTGCATAAAGGACATAGCAAAAGCCTTACTACTCTGCACCCCACCAACAAATATTTATAGATAATAACAATAATAATAAAGAAAGGAGAGTCACCTTGATGATACAGTGGAACCCCAGACCAACTCTCCCTCGATTGGGGGTAGAAATGCATTTCTGTCTTAAGTCATTGCTATTTCACTCTGTTATTAGACTCTAAATTCAATTTTGGATAATATAGAAAGTATAGTTCTTTTTGAGTAGAAAGTTTTGGGGAAAGTATCGTAGAGAAGGTAATATTTTGATAGATTATTTTAAAGGATGAACAGGAGGAATTGTCCTGCTTATAGGAGATGATGAATCCATGGAAAGATAATTTTTGTTACCCATACTTTGTTAAGGTAGTTTTCTTTAATTTGAATTTTTATTTGGGAAAATTTCATATGTACAAAAAATTGCAAAAGTAAGAATGGTACTAAGAACACCTCTTAAACACCCTTTCAGGGCTAGAGATGTAGCTCAGTGGTAGAGCACTTGCCTACTATGCAAAAGACCCTAAATTACATCCCCAGCACCACATTTGTTTTGTGATTTGCTGTCTTGACTCGGTATTTACCATTATGGTACCAATATTAAGTTATATACATCATAACCCTTCACTTCAGTATCACTTTACCACTTACTATTTCACTGTGTATTTTCAAAGAATGGAAATATTCTCTGTTGTTACCAGAGTGCAGTTATCAACTTCAGTAAATTTAACAGTGATATACTAGTTTTATATAAGTTACGGTTCTTATGCAATTGCTGTAGTAATAACATTTGTAGCATTTCACCCTCCAATTTAGAATCTAATCTGTGGTCAGATATTGCAGCTATTTACTATATGTCTTTAACCTCCTTTTCTCTGGAACATTTCTACTGCCTTTGTCTTTTGTGTCAATAAAATTTCTGAAAACTATAATCTCTCCCCCTTTTTATTACCATAGTTCTCATTGGTCTTTTGTTTTCTCTGAAACTTCATAAGTTATGTTGTATCCTTTTCAAGGTATCTCATCTAGAGTCATGGAATGGCCATCTGCTTCTCATTGGTGATATTAATTTTAATGACCTGGTGAAAATTTTGCCTGATTTTCTGTCTGGATAATTACTTTATTTTTAACTTGAAACTAATTAGCAACTTGTGGTAAAACACTTCAAGCCCATGCCAAGTTTCTGGTCTTCAACAAAAGTTCCCTCTAGATTTACCATCCATTAATGCTTCTTGCCTGATGATGTGGTATGATGTGGTAAAATGGAGATTTTCTAACACCAGCACCCCCACATTTATCAGCCAGCACTCAGCAATGTACTTCAGCAAGAGACTTTCCTTCTCTCCCATTTATCTGTCATCTATCTATCTACCAATCATCTATTATTGATTATCATTCGTTGTTGTTGTTAGGTGCCATTGAGTTGGATATGTCTCATAGTGACCCTCATAGGGTATTCAATGACTGATTGTTTTCAGGATTGCTTTGGGAGTGGGTTGCCATGTCCTGCCATTTTTGTGGTGCTGGGGATTGAACCTGGGTCCTCAGAGAGTGTGGAGCAGCCCTCTATCACCTGAGCTAAACCCCAGCCCTATCATTCATTAGTTCATGTTTTTTCAATAATTTATAATTCACTACTGAGTTTAATATTTTAGCACTCAAATTATCCCTGATTTGGCTATTGGGAACCTCTACAATTTGGTTCCTTATCCTTATTACAATACCCACCTGCTCACTTTTTTTTTCAAAGCATTTCTTTCACTTTCAGACATAATAGAGTATTTCAGACTTACCTTTTATCATCTATTTCTAAAATGTAGCTCATTGTGAGGGATGCATTAGTGAGCCACATTATATCTTTGAATCCTGATTGATACTGCAAGTCTTTACACAAATAAATTTGATATAAATTTAAGTTTTTTAGAGGTGTTTTAGCAGTTTAGCATGTCTCCATGGAGTGGGGCCCTAGTCTTTCTAGTGGTTAAAAGTATCATAAGCCAAATTCTGGGTATTTCTTCCTTGCCAACCTCAATTGTATATATATTTCTTCCTTGTTAGTATCTTTTATGATGATGGGGTACAGAGTAATACAGCATTGGCTTTTTCCATTATGCAACCTTTACATCATTTCCAGCAACATTTTCATTGACCCACAAAGTTTATGGAGCCTTATGACTAGTATGTAGTTAAACTCTGATACTTATTTGGGTTATCTTCCCCTATTTTTCCAACATACAAAAATATAGAACTCTTCACAAACTTGAGTGTCATTCTTGCACAGGGGCCATGCAAAGCTTCTCTGTATCATTCCAATTTTAGTATATTTGCTGCTGAAGTGAGCACTCAATTGCATATTTTTATGGCCCTTCTTCCACAGCAAGAACTCTGGCTCTCAACAGTATAAACATATTAATTCACTGTTCATCACATAAAACATCTAAATTGTTGCAGAAGCACTTAACTCATACCACTGCAATAAATAAACCTACTAAAAACACTTAAGCATTTGCGCACTATTCCATATGCCCACCCCCTACACACACCATAAATATGATTTTAATGGGAGAACAAGTTTCAAAGTCACTAGCATGAACTTCCATCTACTATTGACCTAAGACTGTAAATGTAACATGAGGATGACTGTACTCTGAGATTCGGTGCTTGCTACTTTGGGCATATTCATATTGTTGAGTGTAAACCCCAAATGATGTGTGTGTGTGTGTGTGTGTGTGTGTGTGTGTGTAATAATTATTGGTGAAACACCAAGGGCATTTCTCTAAAATTGGCCGTGCTAGCTTTATATATATATTTTGCCATTCAACAAAATTAGCAAGTTGTACCTTAAGTGCATATTGCTAAGTAAAAGAAGCCAAACTGAAAGGGCTATACACTATGATTCCAACCATATGATCTTTTGGAAGATTCAAAACTATAAAGACAATTAAGAACAAAATCAGTGGTTGCCAGGGGTCAGAAAGGAAGTCAAAAGGGATAAATGCAAGAGCACAGGGATTTTAGGCAATGAAACTATTCTGTATGATATTGTAAGGGCGGTTTCCTGATATTTTGCAATTGACAAAACCCATAAAACCATACATTGCAAAGAATTAATGTTTATGTACACTATGGACTTTAGTTAATAATAGTGCATCAATATTGGCTTGTCTTTTGTAACAAATATACTACCCTCAAGCAAGGTGTTAATAATTGAGGAAACTGAGGGCTTGGAGCGGGGAGAAGATATTTGTAAACCCTCTGTGGTTTCTGTTTAATTTTTCTGTAAACCTAACACTGCTCTAAAACTATATTAATTAAAATAATACAGCAAGTGGCAATTCCAGGAATAGCCTGTATATTGTTGGGAATATTTAAAACACAACTGGCATAACATTAATATATCATCCATGAGTTGATGAAGGTTTTCTGTTGTGATTGTTATTTTGTTGAGTGGATTTTAGGAATTATGACAGATTGGGAGATTTTTTTAAAAATAGCAGACAACTATATTTTATTTACCTTTCAACAAACCATCTTTAAGCTCTCTTTGCCATACACTCCTATAGGGTAGCCAAGGCAGACCCCATTGGAATTACCTAGCTCTTTCTGCATCGTACATCTGCTGACAGCTATGATGGTGAGATTTCCTGGACTGTGCTGAGGGGCCTGCCATGAATCTGAGTTCAAGTGCAGACTCCTAAATTGTACTTTCCTGGAAGTGGCTGCTTTTTCCTTGTGCCCCTGGGTTCTCTATCTGTGCAGTTTAGCCATGCTCTCAGCACTAATTTTGAGAAGATAGTCTTATTAGCTAGTGATAGCAACTAGAAAAACTGCTCAGGGAACAACCACAAGTGGCTCTGATAGGTGGGTCACATTTGTATTAGGGTCATTATCACCCAGGGCCAAAGATACTCTGCCTTTCCATGTTTGGATGGTCTCAATTTACAATGGTTCAACCTAACAATTTTTCAACTTTATGGTGGTACAAAAGTGACATGCATTCAATGGAAACCATACTTTGAATTTTAAATTCTGATCTTTTCTTGAGCTAACAATATGTCATTAGAATACTCTCTCACAAATGCTGGGCACTGGCAGTGAGCTGCAGCTCCCAGCCAGCCAACCCATCACTAGGGGAGACAATGGATAGTCTACAGTGGGTTGTGTTGCTAAGCCATGCTGTGGTAGGTGAGGTACATTAAGTGCATTTTCAGCTTACAGTGGGTTTATCAGGACACAATCCCCTTCAAAGTCAAGGGACAATTGTACAATGATCTACATCAACTACATTAAATCCAAGTCGATTTCCTCCAGTTCCTGAGCAAAGTTCTTGGGTTAGTTACTTGTTACTTTGGGACTGGCTTCCCTCATTCTGAGAGTGGCAGAGCTGCAGCTGTGTTTTCAGTCTGCATATCCTTATGGCTTAGCTGCCTCCAAATTTTGCTTTGTTAATTTCCCTTTGCTTTGGAGGCTGCTTCTTGCAACCATTTGGGCAGCCCAAGTTGGTCCTACCACGTCATGTGGTTGGGATTCACATCATTTCCCTAGAAGTCATTTCTAGTAGAAGGAGCATAACGTCTTCATCCCAGTCATTTTAGGAATTTCATAAATGCAAAGGAATATTATTTAGCTATTAATAATGACAAATATGTGAGTTATCAATATAAAAATGCTAATAGGCAACAGTTACCTACATGGAGCAAAATTCAGGACTGATGTACACATCCTCTGAAATTATGTGGAATTTAATTTTCTAATCATAAAATCAGGACAGAATTTGGTGAGAGGATTTAGAAAATAATGTTTATCCATTTTCTTTCTTCTATAATGATGCCAAATCGCTACACAGAATTTGTATAGGAGGTTCTCATGTGTTTTAGGATCTGCTGCATTTTCACAGGAACCTGGAAATATAGAGATGTGGCTCTTGGAAACTCTGGCTTGGAACTCTCAGGCTTATTTTCCAAATAATCATGAGAAGTAGCTTCCCAGCCCAGACCTGCCCTCCCTCACTTCCCACATCCAAACATCACCATCTGCCCCACCAGGTCCTATGGATTTCACCCCCTGTAATATCTTTTTAAATCACTTCATATTCTTCATCTCCTCAGCCATCACTCTCCTTCAGACTAATATATTATCTCTTGTCAGACATGTAGCACCACCCTCCTAAATGTTCTTGCCAAACTCAGGCTTCTGCAACTAGGTTAATATTTTGTAAAGCGAGTGCTTTAACTGAGGTAAAACATAAACATGGGAAAATGTTCAGATGATTTTAATTATTAATTAATTTTAATTAGCTCAGTCAAATTTTATATGCATGTATACCTATGATATGATTTATATCACATAGATCATAGACAAAGCCTCTGGTAACCCAGAAAATCCCTGTGTGGTCCTCTTGTGATACCCGGACTCCACCCAATGAGAAGAGAAAGTGCCTAACAATGTAAGGCAGTGTTGTCTCGATTTACCTTCTGTGGGAGGGAGGTTAATTATATGGACACACCCAGCCAAAAGAGCCTGGGCAATATAGTTTAGCTAGGTAGCCATGTGCCCAGTCACAAACCTATTATCCTAGAACAGAGTGGAAATAGATTGTGAAGGATACTTAGCAGCCTCCACCACAATATTACTACAATACTGATTTTTTTAATCCATAAATTATTTTATATATCACCATATATTTAGTACTTTTTTACTTCTAATAAAGTTGAATAATTTTTTCCAAGGAGTCCTTGAATGTCTTTTGTTAGATTTATTTCTTGGTGTTTCCTATTTTAATGCACTATAATGCACTATTTTTATTTCATTTTCTGTTGTGGCTCCTATGTTGTTGTTAAGTGCCCTTGGGGTGAGTCTGACTCATAGCGACCCTATGCATAGCAGATCGAAACACTCCCTGATTCTGTGCCAGGCACAAGATCTTATTTATGTTTAAGCCCATTGTTGCAGACACTGTGTCAATCCATCTGGTGGAGGGTTTTCCTTTTTTTCTCTGACCTGCCACTCTCCCAAACATGATATCTTTCTCCAGGGATTGTCTCTCCTGACTACATGTCCAAAATATGGAAGATGCAGTTTGGCCATCCTTGCTTCCAAGGAGCACTCTGGTTGCACTTCTTCTAGGACAGATTTGTTGGTTCTTTCGGCAGTCCATGTGGCTCCTACAGAGAAATGTAATTTATTGTGGCACATTTCTTTTATGTGTATATTTTTTAAATGGTGCTCTTGTTTGGAACCTATGTTTTGTGGTCATGTGGCCTATATGGTGTGCCAGGTGCTGACAATGCAGGGCTCAGCAGCAGAACCCTCACTTTTCGCTCACTTTCAGCATTAGCCCTCTGGTCTCAGCTTCCAACATTATGTTACCTTCTTTTGCTGTGATCCTCCTCCTTGCTCTTATATGAACTCTTTTGATGACACTGTGTCCACTACATAATCTTCTCATCTCCAGATCCTTATCTTAATTATGTCCATAAATTGTTTTTTAAATAGGAGGCAATACATTCACAGGTTTGGAGGATCTTATTGCATGTCACATTTTAGTAAGCATAGCTAATGCTAAATAAAAATTTGTTCATAACATTTGTTAAAAGTAGCAAGGATGACTTTATTCAAGTGGAGACTACTAAAATGGGATTTTGTAATAGGGGGAGAGAGAGAGAGAGATCAGGCTCAACTCCAAATAAAATAAGGAAAAGTGGGAATTTATAGCCAAGGAGCAAGATGGAAGAGGTCAGTGGATGGAAAATTACTAAGATGAACCATCAGGGCTGTGGAAGATTCAGGTTTACTGAAGGTGTGCCAGGATGATCAGATATCACCTGGGAGACAGTGACGGGTGGCTTTGAGCAGATAAGGAGGGTGATCAGATATTGAGGGTGGATGATTCTGTCAAACTGACTTACCAGGATTCTGGCTGCAACTGAACAGTGCAGAGATGAACAGAGAAGTCTAAAAGTCTACCTGAGAGGAGAGGTCAAAAGAGCTGTCCTAGCAAGGAGGCTAAGTAAAGTTTAACTAGAGTTTGTTCAAGGAGTGTATTAGTCAGCTTTCTTCCACTGTGACAAAAATTCCTGAGATAATCAACTTAAAAGAAGGGAAGGTTTATTTTGGCTCAAGGTTTCAGAGGTTTCAGTTCATGGTCACTCAGCCCTATTGGTTTGGGCTCCTGGTGGCACAGTACATAATGATGGGAGCACATGGCCAGTAGAGCCATGTTTACTTCGTGTCAGCTGGGAATCAAAGAGAGAGAGAAAGGAGGGTGGACTCCCAATATCCCCTTCAAGGACACACCTGCAATGACTTGACCTTGTTCCAATAGACTCCACCTACTAAGGTTCAAGCACCTCCCAATACTGTGAGGTGCTGGGAACCAAGTTTTTGACATGTAAGCCTTTGGGGGACATTCAAGATCCAAATTATGACAAGGAGAGAATCTTTATCATTAAGGCATACTTCTGTGAGCTGTCCTTTTAACAAAAATCTTACAGCTATTAAAACTAAATATTGAGATAAAATTAATTTAGAACCAGACATTCAAATTATATGCTAATTAATTTGAATGAATTAATTGCAAGCTAATATTTTTATTGAGAAAAATGTTAGGCTATTTGTGAAACAAAATAAAATTTAAAATAGAATTTATCTTGTCCTTTTAAAATTCCTACTATGTATATTCTATTTTATAAAACACAGGTGTCTTTAAGATTGTACCAAGGAAACAGAAAGGCTGGGGCAATGAAGGTTACGCAGAACTACTCACGGCTTGCAGGAAGTGGAGAATTTCAAGAATTACAGGAAATGGCTGACAAGGATTCAGCTGCCTGCTCACAACCGAAATGAAATAATTCACAGGAGGATGTTGGAAAGCCTCTGGAAACACCTTATATCTACCATCTGCCAAAGCAGGTTTGCTTGCCAGTGGCTCAGGAGCAATTTCCTGGTTTCTGCTTCTCTCCTATCTTCCAGAGCTTGTGTGAATCTCTTCCAAGGCAGATGACAACTCAACTGCTGGCTAGCAGGCATTCTGAAAAAATACATGCACTTCCTAATCTGTTAGCTCTTGCAGATCAAAGATGTAGAAGGCAGATGGTGCTTACATCATCTGCACAACACAGAATACACAAAAGTATAGATCTCTAATGTAAAATTAGCAACTATACCTATAGGTGGTTATGCTGGCAGGGATGTGCAATCTGATTTTTTTGGATATTACCTCTTTAGTGCACAGCGACACTAGGGAGTCTCTCATACTCTTATCTCCCATTTGCTGTCTCTAATTCGTAATCCTTCTCCCTGCTATCTTGCCTGTTGATTTCCTCCTTTCTCATCATCCAACAGACATTTCAGACGCATCAACTTCATTCTTCCCCTTTTCGTGCAGTGCCTATGGTGTGCATCTGACTTTTGGCGGCTAATACTTTCCTCCTGAATATTGACCTGGGAAATAGAGCCAAGGGTGAAGTTCAGACGCCAGTGCTCAAAGGCTCCAGTGCACTGGAGTGGGCCAGGGAGAGGGAAAGGCTGCAAGCCACTATTCACTAGTAACTTTTCTCCAGCACACAAATAGAAATGATCACAGACCATACAGGCTTCTGCTGTGAGATTGCTACACTGTAGTCCCAGAGCTAATGCCCCACAGGTATTTTATATGACTTCTTTCTCCAGTATCCTTCTTGTACTGCAGCTGGTCTTTCTGGCCCCCAGGAACTGGCCTATTATTTCATTTGCCTCTACCCATGAACAAGTCCAGGAGTCTTACTTATTAAAAACACAAAGTAACAACCACCAAAAAATTCTTCAGTGATCCACCCAACTCATTCTGGCTTCCAGAGGGGTCATGCATGGTTTACAGATGATTCACTGGACCATGACAGATGACTCCCATTAAGAGTCAACAAGACCCAGCCCTCAGCCCAGGGTGTCAGTGCAGTTCTCCTCTGTGGGCTCCATGAGTCACACAGCACAAGACTCCTGCCCTCCAATAGTGAAGGCAACAGAGCAAGAGCACCTTTCTCGCCCAATACAATGGCCTGGACTTAGTAAGTAGAGCACATGTCAAAAATTGTTGTTGAGCTGGGTGTTGAGTGTAACTTAGTGAGACCTTGTCTCAAAAAGTTAAAAAAATGGGCTGAGGGTGCAGCTCAGTTGTCCAGCACTTGCAGAGTATGCAGGCGTGAGGCCCTGGGTTCAAGCCCCAGTTCTGCCAAAAAACAAAACAAACAACAACAAAAAAGCATTGTTGTTGTTAGGTGTTGTCAAGTTGGGTCCGACTCATCGTGACCCTATGTACAACAGGAGGAAACACTACTTGACACTGCCACGCATATGATCTTTTTTATGTTTAAGCCCATTGTTGCAGCCACTGTGTCAATCCATCTACTTGAGGGTCTTCAACTAAATAGGAAGGTATTAACCTCAGGTGGGGTCTAATGATAAAAAGGTGAGGCTGGAACCAAATTCCTCTCAAGCCCATAACTTTTCCCATGACTGATACAGCTCATGGTAAGACAGTGGTACCTCTCTGCAGGCGGCACTGTGAGTGTCAGAAGCTGCTTCTCCAGCGTTGCATGAAGGGAAACAAGGGGAAAAAGAGAGAAGTAGATAAGATAGTTACAGAAAGTGTCCTTTATTTGATTCAGTACAAGAAACATTTGCCAGGGTAAGTCGTTTTGTGTTTTCATCTTAAAAGTATCAGTAGCAGAGGAAGTCTATGGGCATTTTAATATAAGTGTGGGTTTCTGGATAAAAACAATTTAATAGTGACATCTTTTCAAAAAGACTGTGGATAAGCCAGTGCCCTTGGCCGAGGAACTTGTTCTGTATGCCGCACCCCAGGCGGAAGACACAGCTGCCAAATTCCTTTGCGCAAATCCCCAAAGAATGTCTTTGACTTTGCAAGTATGTTTGCTCGGCCTTGTCAGGTTTGGCTGTGCAGGGTAGGTCAACCCACAGGGTGGGCTACATACCTTTCCAGGGAGACCCAGGAAGCCGGGGCAGTGGGAACTTCAGGTAGAACATGAGTATTTGTTTTCTGTAGTTAGGAATTTGCATGGAGAGGCGTACAAGGGCTTCACTGAGGTTTTCCAAATGTAAGTTTTGGTAGTTATCTTTAAATATTTGTTTACCTTCAGAAAATGACTTTGCTGATATATGTTGTTGTCAGGTGCTGTTAAGTGAATGTCTGACTCTTAGCAACCCTACCTACAACAGGCGAAACAGTATAGTTACTGCTTCTCTGCTATTCATAGGGTTTTAATGGCTGACAGTTTTTTGGGCGTGGGTTATAGGGTCCTTCTCCCTCCCTGATATATATTTCCATATCCATAGCCAGTCACATATCTTTATTGATATTTTTACTGTGGAATCTTTTATTGTTTCAATTAACACATAATAATTGTACATATTTATGGGGTAGAGAGTGATTTTTCAACACATATAAGTGATATGTAATAAATCAGAGTAATTGGTATACCTGTCACCTCAAATATTTATTATTTCCTTGTGCCAGGAACCTTTAGAATCCTCTCCAATAGTTATTTTGAAATATACAATTAAATGTTGTTAACCATAGTTCTGCCGCCGTCCTCTGCAATATTAGAAGTGATTCCTCCTATCCAGCTTCACCTCTATGCCTGTTAATCATCCTCTCTGCATACGCACTTGCCAGTGCCTGGAACCCACTAATTCTGTTCTCATTTTCTGTGAGATCAACTTTTTCACTTCCACATGTAAGTGAGAACGTGCAGTAGTGTGTTTCTCTGCCTGACTTATTTCACTTGACATAACTCGATTTTTAACACTTCTTGATTTGCCGCTGCCACCTTGCAAATCACAGTTTTGTGAAATATGTTGACGATTCTTTCCTTCTAATCTCTGAAGCCAACTAAGGCAGCACTGGAAAAAGCCCACAGTTCTCTCTGCCATGGGCTCTGCTGAGGGATTAAAGGGAAAGGGAGAGTGAAAAGCTGCTCCTTTGATTTCATGATCTTGTTACTTTACTATCAAGTCTTACTTTGCTGGAGACTGCCTCACCCAATTTGACTGCAGATTTTTTTTTTTTAACCGTTGGGAAAAATAAAGATTTGGAAAGAAGAGCAAAGGACAAGAGATCTTATAAAGTAGCTTCATTGGAACCTACTGGGAATTATTTTGCTGTAAGACAGAATTTTTCTCTCGTTTGATTTTTTCATTTGAACCTGCTTTAACAGATGTGAAATGGGGCTTGGTTGGGAAAGAAAAGGAAGGGGGGAGTATTAGCAATCTGAGGATGACACATTTTATATATGCCCTTCTCTAGAATCTGAGATGAAAATCAGAGCACACAGTAAATAGACAAGTAATGGTGCTTATATTCACGCATAGGATGCATGAAGGATAATATTTGATTCTATAACAGGAACACTTCAACTTAAAAAGCATTTTTTTTCAGGTTGTGCTTTGCCATTTAGCTTGTGATGGCTCTTTCTTTTTAATGATGGAGGCTTTGTTTATGACACTCACCAAAAGCTTGTAAGGAAATAAATTTATTGAGAAAAGAAGCAGGTACTGAATGTCTTTTTATTCCTCCTTGTATGACTGTACCTACTTGTTGGACAGGGCAATGGGAAAATAAAGTGAGCAAAGTGGGGGGATGCTTACATAGTTCAATGTTGGGGTGTCAGTGAGGGCTCAACTTTCCAAAAGAATCACGCATTTTGGCTGCTCATTTTTCTAGGAACCTGCCCTGAGCCCTAGTGGCTGTGGACACTGGAATGAGCCACAGAGAGGGTCTCACAGTGCAGGGAGGAGCATGCAATCAACTGGCTTTCCCCCAACCCTGTATGTGGGGCTCTTCAGATTCACGTTGCGTAAACAAAGCTCAAACATGTTCTACGTGGTGTCAGCCCTGGGTGTGGAAAGTCAAGATCCTGCCCTGTGTTTCTGTGTTGCTTTAGCTAGACTGGATAAACGGGTCATGCTATGGGACTGCTTCTGAGGGAAAATCGCATGCAGTGGTGGGAATTCATTGTAGGCTTCCCAGCATGGAGATTACACCTGTTGTTATTGTTGTTAGGTATCCTCCAGTCGTATCCGACTCATAGTGACTCTCATAGGGTTTTCAATGGCTGATTATTTCGGGATTACCTCAGGAGTGGATTACCTCTTCCTTCTCCCATTTTTGCAGTGCTGGGAATCGAACCTGGGACCTCAGAGACTGCAGAGCAGCGCTCTACCAACTGAGCTACATCCTAGCCCAGAGAGTACACATAGCTTACTGAAAAGGTTTCCTCTCACAGGTGGCACAGAGCAGCTGACAATGGAAAGTGGAATGGTGGGAATATCAGAGGGCAGCAGGAGTAACAATGAGATACCAAGGAGCAGCGGGTTAGAAGCATCGGCTGTTCCTCTGCCACTAGCCCTGAGGTGAAACTCTGGCTATACTGTTTAATCTCTCTGAATCTCAGTTTCTTCCTCTGTGAAATGAAGGTGATGATGATACTTTAGAGAGTTGTTCCAAGGTGGCGCATATCTGTAACCCCAGCCTTCAGGAAGCTGAGGCAGGAGGATTGCAAGTTCAAGGTCAACCTGGGCTTGGTAGAAAGAAGAAGCAGGTAGAGCAGCAAAGTTATGGAATTGAGTCATGAGTATGGGAGACTCACAGAGTTGCTCTTGGGTCTCCACAGGGGCACAGGAAGTATTATTTAATAAGTAAGAAGGCTTGTCCTTTCTTCTTTACAGTCTCATGAATCTTTATACCAAACCCCCTGTGCTGAGAAGGTTAATTCCAACAGATCCAGAATTACCCTGAATTATTGCACTAAAATAGGACATAAGCCTGCCAAGCACTGATCTGAAACATACTTGTCCATAGCATTGTTTTATGACCATGTGCTGTAAGAGTTTCAGAGTGGTTTGTACCAGCTAGTCAGTATTGTTTATTGATAATGGTGAGACTGATTATTTGTACCCGGTGAGAACCCAGAAGGCGTGGATTGCATAGCAGGCTGCCAGAAATCCCACATGAGACTCCAGTTGGGTGTTCCATTCATAAATCAGTGGTCCCTGACCTGAAAGAGAAAGTGGTTCCTGAGAAGAATCTTGCAGTAGGAGGACAATTGGAGCTTGCTATCTTTCCTACAATGTGATTGCTACATTATATCTTTTTCCTATAATAAACATCGCAATCAGCTGTAGGTTTGCATCATCTTTTGGATTCCTCCTGGCTTAACTGCTCCCACCAGTGTGGCCCATGACCTGAGGTTTCCATAGTTTATCCTTGTAAACTGCAAGAGCCTAACTGACTCAGCAGAGGATCGATTTGAACTGGAAAGAGCTGGGTTAGCAGATGACTGAAATAATGTTCCCACAACACATGAGAGCCTAAGGTAGGCAGCCAGCAGGAGTCAAGTGGAAGGGGAGGTTGGATTGAATTAGGTGGGAGAATTGAAATTGATGGTTCAGTGACCAACTCATTGGAAGTGGTTTAGAGCAGAGAGAGGTGTGGGAGGAGGCAATGACAAGAGAGGTTTCAACCTTAGGCAATAAATTCAGCTATGATAATTACTATTTGAGCAATCTCTATAAAATGCAGATAAATCTTCCCTTGTGTTAAGAAAACAGTGAGTGTTACAGGTGCATTGAAGAGTTAACGTTATAGTCTTTCAGCCTGGGATAAAACAATATATAATAAGGAAATCAGATTTATAAAAAAGATAAATTTTTGGTAAACAATGAATACCCCTCATATATGCACACACATTGTTTATGATCCTTATTCTTTCATTCAGCCAGTAAACATCCAGTGCTACTAGGATTCAAGAAACACAAATATGACAAATATGAAGGGTTATGATATTGCTGGGCATATTATGTAATACCATTAAATATATGGCCATGGAGACAGTAGTGTAAAAGGGAAGAATTCCCTATGAGTTGAGGAAAATCAGAAGTGAAGATAATAAAGTTATGAAATAACCATCCCAGTTTAAAAGTGAGGTTTTAACTATAAAAGTTAATTTGCCGTACTAACTTTTTCAGTGAAAGAAAAAGAAATTCTGTCTTCCAATCCACATATATGATGTATTTTAACTGGCAGCCAGGAAGGTCGCATTGTATTTGCAGTATGGCTCATGACTGTCTAGAGAAGGTGACAGACTAGAACACATGGGTATATGCACAGACCCTGAGGAATTGGGATTGCTGGGACTGCCAAATTGCTGGTTTGGGTGGATTTAGGAATGGAGGAAAGAAAGGAGCAAAACTTTCAAGCGAGGACTATTGAAGAGAGTGTGGCTATAGGTCTCACTCACCAAATTATATTTCTGTTCTTCCTTCTCTCATTAACTGCATCAGCCCTGCCTAAGATCATCAAAACAAGAGCTATATTCACTATAATGCAGCAAATGTCACTTTTTTGGACATCAAAGAAAAATGAGAAAGCAGCAGGAACTCAGGACTGAGTTCTCCTGATTCTTCTTGATGCTGCCTAGAGCCCAGGTTTGTTGTTGTTGTTAGCTGCCATCGAGTCGTGTCTGACTCATAGTGACCCTCACAGGGTTTTCAATGGCTGACTGTTTTGGGGTTGCCTCGGGAGTGCCACATCCTTCTCCCATTTTTGTGGTGCTGGGAATTGAGCTTGGGACCTCAGAGAGTGCAGAGCAGCCCTCTACCAACGGAGCTAAATCCCAGAGCCGGCTCAGGTTTGTAGTCTTGGTTAAAAACAACAACAACAATAAACACACACACACACACACACACCTGATGTTATCATTATGATCTGTCTAGTTGGTAAAGAGATGGCTATCATCAATCTTACCAAGATGGACAGGAGCATAAGAGCTAAGTGACTTGCCCATAGTGAATAATGAGTCTCTTCAGGAAATTTAACCCAGGCTCCCATGGAGTCTGTGCTGCATTCTCCATTGGTCTGCATGCATCATGCTGGTGCCATCAAAGTGTATTAAGCAATGCAACAGTTCTTGTAGCACTAGCAGCAACTCATTAATTCTGGCATCTATCTACATCCACGTGAAGAGAAATAGACTCTTTAATTATCACCCTAATGATATCTCTTTTGCTTTACCAGGCACATAACATTTATTTCCTCTACCTGGAAGGAAAATGGGGAGCCCTTCATTTCCCAAACCCCCAAAGTCCAGGAATAATAGATTAGAAGGTTTCCATATGCTGATTTGTCTTCTGTATTGTTTGTGCTTTCAAGATCATTTTTGGAATATCTCTGAAGTGAGGCGGTAACAATCATTCAATAATAATTATTAAAATAACATTTGTTAACTTCCTAGAACAATGCTCAGCACATTAAAAGTTTGATATAAGGATTTCCTCTTTGCATTATGATATAGAACAAGTATTCATTTGGGGCTGGCTTTTTTCACTGAATACGACACATAAGGGGCTGGGATTTAGCTCAGTTGGTAGAGCACTGTGCTGCAGTCTCTGAGGACCAGAGTTCAATTCCCAGCACCGCAAAAATGGGAGAAGGGCCTAGCAATCCACTCCCAAGGCAATCCCAAAACAGTTGCCATTGAAAACCCTATAAGTGTCGCTATGAGTCGGATACCGACTCGACGGCACCTAACAACAACAATGACACATAAACAAAGAAATCAGCATAATAGTATCTAATTTTATGACACAGGGTCAGCAAACATTCTGTATCCAAGGCCTGTGGTGGACTTGGCTAATTAACCATGTACACTCCTACTGAGCCAAACTTGCCATAAGAACCTCTCTCTCCAGGCAGCCACCATCAATCAATTGGCACCTGACATAAAACCATTTGCTATTCCAGCCTCAGAGTCTAAGGTCTAAGGAGCCCTCAAGAACTCCAGCAGTCACGGTGAAATGGGTGTGGGGAAGCTGAGGTATTCTAAGCACGCTCAAGGCTTCCCAGTTCAAGGCCTGAGTGAAACCAAGGCCACGCCTATGTGGCCATCTCCATATCCAAACACATTCTTGATTTGACGTCCAAACTTTGAGATTCTTAATTTTAGGCAGTTTTTTTCGTGAATGCCTGTTCAGTGTGAGGAGTCTGAATTTTACTCACATGTTCAGAACTACCTCGTTTTGAGGTTTTTGCTTGCTTGTTGGTTGGTTGGTTTTGTTTTTTGAGACAGGATCTCACTATGTAGCCCAGGCCAGTCATAAACTTGTGATCTTCCTGCTTAAGCAGGAATTGCAGGTGTGTGCCACCATACCTGGTGAATTAGCCCTTTTGCAAATCAGAGCTTTGGTTGTAAATGAGAATACACTGGCTTGGCTTAGTGGTATAGGTGTCCTGGTGTATAAAGTAAGAGAATCCCTCATTTGCATGCAGAAATAATTGCTTGGAAGCTCAAATGCCTTAAATGTACCTTGGGACAGCCAGATTTTACTTCATTGTAAGAGAAAACTCTATTTTTATTGTTTAAACCTTTTGTAATATAAGTTAGTACTTGTCCATACAAGATAGCTCTTAAACTGTTTACAATTTAAAGTAAGTTACAATGCTGAACAGAACTTTTAGTTTATTTTTTAAGTTGAGCCAAGTCACATCTTTTTTTCCAACTTTTTCATTTGTAATATTAATATCCAGCCTCAATCTAATCAACATTTATGGATATCACAGGAAATTTAAACTTATTTTGAGTATTTTTCTGTATATAATTAGCCAGATATACTATTTTTTCTCTTTATTGATAAATATTGGTGGAGTACAGAGTAATATAGCATTTTTTGCATTATGTAACTATTATGTCACTTTTGGTTACACTTTCATCAACTTACAAAGTTTATGGAACCTTTTGACTAATATGTAATAAAACTCTGGGTTATATTCCACTATTTTTCCCATGTACTCATGACGTTGCATCATTTACATTGAGATTTATCCTACTAAAAAAAAAAAATCAAAAAACAAAAAACCACCTTCCTTTACATTTTCAAATTGCTCAGCCCAGAATAAGAGAACATTTGGGAACTGGTCTCTCAGTTTCGCTCCATACTGCAATTGCCCTGCCTCCGCATCTGGACGTTTCTACTTGTGTTCATTGCTACAGGCATAGCTCACCTGGACTACAGTTTTTAGGAGCAATCTTAGGGAGAATTTGGTTAATTGTTAGTGTGACTGGTGAATTATCATGACCCAGGAAATAGTTATGACTTGGTTCCTCTTGGCAATGTTCCAGATTTGCTGAGCTTCTTTAAAACCTCCTTGGCTGTTATTAAAGGTGCATTTCAGAGCCTGTAGAGAAGTGCCCACCCGGGATGGCTCTTCTGTGTCACTCCTCCCTCTGAGCAGAAGGAGCTTTGACATTGGAGGCCAAGCCACCTTCAGCTTTTCACATTCTGTACATGGGACAAAATAATAGAAAGATGGGAATTACATTTGGGAATGCAGTTTTCCTCTGATGGTTCTACAAAATGTTCCACATGTAGAATTTCTGCAACACATTCCTTCTGTGTTTTCTGCTCCAGGATTCCCGGTTCCTATGGACTTTTCTTTCCTAATCAAGCAGTTGTCTCCTGTGTGTTTGTCTGTGCCCCCACTTCCCAGGCAGAGAAAAAGTCCTTCTACCTCGAGATTTTTCGCTTTGCTTTTTAAAAGCTAATTTAGAAGAGGTTGGATATGATGCCACTTTGTGAGTGGTATAGTTTTGTGTATTGAAGATATCAGTTAAAAGGGTGATAACAGGAATACTTTGGGCATAACAAGGCCATCAATTATATGAAGAACTCACCAAACAACAGTAGGTCCATGAGTGAGCCTGTTTTTCAGTTGAATTGGTATTTGTACAAGGTGACACCCTCTTTCACACCACCCACCACTTCCCCGCGTGACTCAGCGCTGAGGGAGAAGTCTCCAAGCTGTTCATTAATACAGCCAGGTGGAGGTGGGAAAGGCGCTGAGGAAATTCCAGGTGCCGCTCCTTTCAGCTGATCCACCTGGGCAATCACTGCAGGCTGGTTAGTCCTGGGTTCCTGCCCAAGAGAGGTAAGTTGAAGTATATTTGCAAACAAATACATCTGCTTTACTTTATGTGCATAACTTTCTCTATTTTCCTTCCAAATGATTAAACTTAGGACTGCCGATATTATCTTTGCCTTTCTTCCAGTTGATTTTTGACAGCCTCTGGTGGCTATTCTGCTGTCAACAGCTCTGCTCTTCCTTGTTGTGCTTTGAGTTAGCATTGCTTTCAACTTGGGCATTGTGCATATTATGGGCACCCCAGCCTGGAGAGGCTTTTGCGTTTCAGTCGTGGGAAATGTCAGCTGGGGAGTCCTCTTCCACACAAGGACAGCGAACCCTAGAACGCGCTGGTCTGTTTTCTCAAGTGACTGTAAAAACAGTTCTTAAAAGATCTTCCAATTTGCATAAATGATACCTTTAGTGAAACTGCAAACCCTATTGTTTCACTGATAAGAAGTCATATTTGTTTGTTTGTTTGTTTGTTTTCCTCAACTGCTAAAGACACTGCACATTGATGAGCTGTGAGAGAGAGGTCAAGCCTACAGCCTCTCCACTCTATCGTCCCAAAATAAAGTCATCTTTTCTTACATGAATGTAGCAAGGCATAAAGGCCAGGTGAGGTGGCAAGGAAGTGTGTGACTCTCCTCAGGGATTTGTGTGAACATGGCCAATTCCTGCACGTTATCTTCTGAATTCTAACTTAACAAAGGATGAAGGTATACAGGGGCAATTTTCAACCTCTATTTATATCCTAGTCCCGAAAACCCAGTTTTGGAAGACTTTTGATAAGTTATTTTCACCAGGCTCTCTTTTATAATTAATAGATAAGCTGATGTGTCTGACTCGAGATTTTTCCTCCCAATTTCTGTTTAAGATACAGTGCTGTGGGAATCAAAGTGTTTGTAACAGCCCCCACCCTCCAGTGAGGCGTTTTCCACTGCACAGCTGGCTCTCTTTAAAAACTAGGATTTTCACCTTTTTCTACTGCTATCCAGCCTACCTGAAGTTCCAGAGGGGTTTAACGTATCAGTGATCAATTCCCAAAGGCTTATTGGAGAATTTTAGTACTTGGCTTTCCAACATTTATAGTCATCAGAAAACTAAAGTATGGCATTTGGAAAGGATAATTTTATTTTTCATGAAACGTGATCAAATTTAAAACTGGCTTTCACGTCCACATTTATAATGTAGATATGGCCTTTCTGGTATCTGCTATATTTGAGTGTTCAAAATATTGGAAAAATCACTTTGAGAAAACTAAGATAATAGCAGTTAAAATTTCACTAAAACATTTGGATGATTCTAAATGTCAAGTTGCACAGAGAATGGAGAGAAACAGGCCAAAGTTGTTATTGAAATTTTAGCTGCATGTAAATCTTAGTCTAGTTGACATAATTTTCCCATTGGAATGGAGCATAGGCTCATCCAGCCTAACTCCTGAGTTTTCTAGATAAGGAAAACAAAGCATAAATGTTAGGCAACTTGGCTAGGGCCAGGGTAACAGAACCAGAATGTCCATCAAAAAGATGAGTCTTATTAGATTTTCTCAATGATTTTTCAAATTTCTTTCACATAAAATATGTAGTAGCAATAACCGAGCCACATTCCATCTTTGCAAAAGGACTACAAATGATATAGAAATGAGAATATCCTCACCTAGCAATACCTGAAAGTGTGATGATGGTGTGTGTGGAGTGACTGTGACATAATGGGATGTTTCTAATTGGGGCTTGTGGGCTTAGTCCTTTGGTTTATTATATTCGTGGGGTTAAATCTTAGGTGCCAACAGACCCTTCGTAGGGAGGTCATCTGGTAAGTATCTGTCGGTTGTCGTTTACACCGACAGGTATATCCTCACCTTGGTTCCCCTTCTGTAGGTTCTGTTTACCTGTCTCCCTTCTCTGACGAATTTTGAGTGAAATACCTGAGAGATTCCTATTCCTGAGGACTTTGTAAACAAGTGTGTTTTGAATGACTGAATTCATACTGTGGAATTAACTGTGTATATACTTCACAAGTTGACTTCACAGTCAACTTGAGAAAACATGATTTCAGTGATAGCATCTGGTCTGGTGGAGGTGATTAACTCCAAGCACTCCTTATGACTGAGGAGATAAAATCGTTGGCCCAGCAGTCAAAGAGGAATTGTGGTTGGTCTCACACAGCTTCTCTGTAGGCTTTATCCTGCTTCAAGGCCATTTGTGGAGCTTTTTCCATTTTCTCTCCCTGAGGACTTTGAAATAAATGTTTTATGTTACCTTGAAATAAATGTGTTATGTTAAAATTACTGTGCACCTGTCTGCAGCTGCTCAGTGTTCCTGGTTTGTCATGATACAAATCCATGTGATTTTAGGATCTAGGAGATGGTCTTCCCCAGATGCATGCTTTGCCAGATGACAGCTTCATTTATCAGACTTGTATTTTATGCCAGTTGCTATTCTTTAGAGATATGAATCATTCTTTTATTGTGATCATTAATTGGAAAAGTAAATTGCTGTCTGATAAATGTTAACTGGCTTACTTCTAAGACATGTAAACCAGTAGTCCTGAATACCCATTGTAATTGTGCACTTGAGAGCTCTAAGAATCTAAGTAATTTATGCTTTGTCTGTAGACCCAAGTTTCCCTGGCTGTAAAATGTTAGTAGGTCTGCTTTATATGGAAACTCCTGGGGAAGACATTGAATTACAGATAGGACCTTTCAGACTGGGGTACATACATCCCAAGAGACTGTGCCAGTTTTCTAGAAAGTGTGTAAAAATTACAGGATAATAGGGTACATCTCTGCACATAGAGCTAACTTTAGTTAAAAGATCTGGAGAAAACCCTCCCTATCTGGAGAAAACTATCCCCCTCCCTTTTTGTCATTAGAGATGCTGCATGTAAGTTTAAAAGGCATCTGTATACAAAAAGTGTAGGGGCCTGGACTCCAGGAAGACTTGGCCTTGAATTGGCTGAAACTAGAAATAGAGAAATGATGGAGCTCAGGTGATAGATCAATTTTATTGGCTAGCATTTTTATTAATGAATATTAGACCAGTGTCTTCTGGAAAATGAAATAGATAATTATCCCAGAAAGCAGTTCACTACTCATGTTGAAACTTGATGTTATTCTACAGAAAAGAGCAGGCCAGGGTCACATATTAAAACCAAAAATTAACAGACAATTTTTTGGTAGGGATTTGTAACAACTCAGGAAATTGGTAGCATCCAGACATCTGGGTAGCAAAAGATTTCATTTGTGCTATATTTTGGACTGTTTTTCACCATCAACAAGCAAGATTCCCACTGCTAAATTTAGGCTGTGAAGCTGCATATGAAAAGAAATAGCCATTTTTAACCATCTCAGCAGGCTAAATAAATCTCTACCAGCCCAGTAATTTTTGGATTTCCTTCAATGCTGTGTATTCAGGCTAAACAGAGTTGTTTATGTCTGGTAGCCTCATTTTAAAATTAATTTAACTCAACTTATTAATATTTACACTTTATGAAGCCCTGTTTGTTTTTGTCTTTACAGCGTATGTCATGTGGTTTT
Organism: Pedetes capensis; assembly: GCA_007922755.1. NCBI lineage: Eukaryota > Metazoa > Chordata > Mammalia > Rodentia > Pedetidae > Pedetes > Pedetes capensis. The sequence continues at coordinate 59,662 of VMDO01004964.1, read as the reverse complement.
AGGTGATAATTAGTTGCTTGATGGTTTATTTATCTTCTAGAAGATAGTACTTCTGTTTATTGGTTTGTAATTATCAGGTCCTCCTTGTTTTTTATTGAAAATTGTTTTATATCATTTGTTCTTTTCTAGGGCCTATTTCAGTGACTTCTGGGAAACAACTCAGGACTTTTGCATACACAAAGGTGAATATCTGGAAAGCCAATTGCCACTTGTACCATTTTCTAGATATTGTTGCTGTATTTCTTTCTTTATTCAACTTCCCATCCTTATAGGGTTTTGTCCTGGACAACTATTCACATTGCTTTCCATAAAGATATCAATTTCTAAAAGTACATTAGAAGCCTGAAAAATATACTGGACGATTCTGGAGCAGATAAAACATCCAATTGCACTCTTTGCTGATCTCATGATACTTTGGTAAAATGATCAAAGAAAATCTGCCCCAACTCATGTTTTTGATTGAGTTTCATCACAGAGCTCTACTGCAAAGGGATTGTTATTCTTTTCACCACTTATTTTAGTCCAATAACTTTCTACTTATTGGCCCCCTCAGAGCCAATAGGTACTTTGGACGCAGGCTGATTTGAGTTTGAATCTCAACTGGACAATTCACTAGTTATGCAACTTCAGGCAAACTACTCACCCTGAGATTTATATCCAGGAAAAAACAAAACAGAACAAAAATAAACAAAAACTAGCATTTCCCACTACCTGCATTTCTAGCCTGCAGCCATACCACTGTGGCATCTGATCCCATCAGATCTCAGAAGCTAAGCAGGATAGAGCCTGGTTAGTACTTAGATGGGAGATCGCCTGGGAGCACCAGGTGCTGTAGGCTTGGAAGAAAGACTTGGCAACCCACTCCCCAAAAACAATCTGCCATTGAAATCCCTATGAATAGCAGAAAAAGAGTAACAATACTATTTCTCCTGTTGTATGTAGGGTCACTATGAGTTGAATACAGACTCAACAGAACCTAACAACAACATTTCTAGCTCCCTGTTCTAGCTTTCTGTAAAATGACTCTGACTTCATTGCAATTATTCATCATAAAGTTTCATTTAGATATGGAACAAGGATAATAATAGAAACAACCTAAAACCATTCATAAGGCTTAAATCAGATAATATACATAAAATATAAATTCAATATAGCTAGAATTACTCCATGACCCAAAATATCAACAAGTAGAGTCAGGCTCTTTTTCTTTCTTTCTTTCTTTCTTTCTTTCTTTCTTTCTTACTTACTTACTTACTTTCTTTTTTCCCTACTTTTCTTCCCACAGCCTGTTTTGTTAATCTCCTTTCTGTTCCATGTTTTTGTTTTCTTTTTTTTTCTACTTGACTTTTCCTATTTGGTTTCCTTCCTAGGACCCTCCTTCACTCATTCTAGTGTCTTTGCCCTCACAATCTTTCTTTAAGAGAAAGTTAGCAGGAAAGTTGTTGTTGTTAGGGGCCTTTGAGTAGAGTCTGACTCATAACAACACTATGTACAACAGAACAAAACACTCCCTGACACTATGCCATGCCTGGCACTATGTGATTGCTTCTCTGCTATTCATAAGGTTTTCAATGGCTGATTGTTTCAGGAGTGGGCTGCCATGTCCTTCTCCCATTCTTGCAGTGCTGGGGATCAAACTCAGGGCCTCAGAGAGTACAGAGCAAGAAACTGAGATAAACCCCAGCCCCTAGAAGGAAGAGGTAAAGGTAATATGTAAGCCAAGAGGCATTTTGTCCTTGGCTGTGAAAAGGATGAGATTTAAAAAGCCTTTCTGATGAGAGATGAAGAAAGAAGCTGTAGTTGAGCTGGGCGATAGCCCAGGGAATTTTTGGAGTTGGAACCAGGGCTGGGATGGGGTTGCGATTGGGCTGTGGGAGTAGTAAGTTACCTAGTAAACCTAAAGGTTTCCAGGGAGAGTGCCATTATTAAAAACAGAAAATACTAGGCTGGGGATGTAGCTCAGCAGTACAGCACTTATTTAGCAGCATGAGACCTTGGGCTCTATCCCCAGCAAAATCAAAACAAAACCAAAACTAAAAACAACCTGAAGGAAACTAAGAAGAATCACAGAGGGATGAGACAGTGAAAAGTGAAAAAAGGCAATTTAAGAAATAGAGGGTGCTGACAGTTTCAAATGCATCCAAGATTCATAACTTGAGAAAAGTGATTTCATTTACAACCAAAAGACAAATATCATAGGGTAGAGGCTAAAGGTGGTGGATAAAAATGAACTCTTCCTGATGTTTGGCCACAAAGAGAAAATGAAAGATGAGATTGTAGTTGAAAAAGGTTTTTTATTTTTTAACTCTATCCGTTGACCTCCTGATTTCACATTAGAATTTCAATTCATGCATTTAGTACTTTGAAGATCAAGGATGACTTTGTAGTTTCTAACACAATAGAGAAGCTTTTACACATTTTAAAAAATAACATTTCATGTTTTAAGCACTGTTGTTTGCCTGTAATCTAGTACTTGGGAGACTTCAGCAGGAAGATTGTGAGTTGAAGACCAGCCTGGGCTACATAGTGAGACCTCCATCTCCAAAATATATTTTAAAAAGTAATAAAATAATAAACAAATCAAACAATAACAAAAAAGAAGACCACCTGCAGTTGCTGATGTCTGTCACTGTTAGGTGTAGGTACAAGAAACAGTTTTTTGAGGAGCCAGGATTAGAATTTCTTCTTTCTCACAAGAAGCTAAACACTTAACTGAAATGAAACTGGAAGGTGACATTTAGAAATAAGCCTAATTAACGGAACTGAAGCTACTCAAGTGTCCTGACTTGGGTGTTGGGTAAATTTAAAACACAGGATAACCTCAGTCCCTGAAATAAGTCATTCTTTAAAGAATTCCATAAAAATAAGATTTTGCTGCATTTGACTTTTAACACTGTCATTTTGAGAGGTTTCTAATCTCCAATCCACTCCACAAAAGGACATTTTTAACAAGGATATTCTTCACAGAGATGTATGTAGTTGATCCATTTTTAATAACAGTACAAGAAATGTCCATATATCAAAAAGAAAAAAAAATACTACTTTCTCTGCTGGACAGAATAGAATGTTTCTCATTAGAGAAAAATGTCTATGAAACTGGAATTTGATGAGACAGACACTTTATCTCAGAGACTTTAGATTGGAGCTTCTAGAAATGGCTCTGAGGACACCAAATGGGTTGACATGAGGAGACAGAGAAATGTAGTCAGTGCGTGCCCGAAGGGAAAAGGAGCAGGCAGGGCTGAGGAGAGTTGCGTAGGAGTCTTGGAGAAACACCAAAAGAAAAAGAGAAAAGTCCAAAGAGCAGACCTCAGCCAACATATATTGTTGTTGTTGTTGTTGTTAGGTGCCGTCAAGTCGGTATCCGACTCATAGCGACCCTCTGTACAACAGGGGAAACACTATTGTCAGTGCTTCTCTGCTGTTCATAGGGTTTTCAATGGCAGATTGATTTTTGGGAGGGGGTTGCCAGGTCCTTCTCCCAAGCCTACAGCTTCTGGTGTTCCCAGGCGGTCTCCC